>LKNJ01001272.1:1498-100436 GCA_002120245.1 Maccullochella peelii | reverse complement strand
ATTCTGATTCTGATTCTGATTCTGATTCTGAAGCAGCTATAGTGGTACTACTGATAACACCCCTGGGTTTCAATTTCAGTAAATGCTTTACAGCTTTTCCAACCTGCTACTCCCAATGACAGTCTGAGGGAAGCATTAAACTCTTGTGACTTTACAATTTAATGAAGTGGAATACGAATAAGAGCTTGCCTTAAAAAACTCAAATTGATCACATTAATGTCAGAACTCAATTCAGAAGTCAATTTAAAGGGTTAATCTGCCATAATGGTGCACAAATAAAAAGATACACCAGAGGTTAAGTTGGCCACCCTGGATCCAATGGGCATGATTGAGTTTCAGCTTTTTGTCCTGCTTAGTTATGAATGCGTAACTAACAATGAACTTATCTTGGGAGACTGGAAGTACTGTGTGTCTTGTTTCAGGCCGTGGGACAGTTGGACTTGGCAGACGTCCTCAGCCCTTTAGGCCAACAACGGCCCTAACTTAGGGTTTGAGTCCTTTGCCAAGCGGGTGACAAAGGCCATTTATGAGATCTCAACCCACTCACACACACACGCACATACACTGTCACGCAAAGGTTCACTGCTGTTCTCTGCCGTCCATTAGCTCTTAGGCAAGAGTTGGGTACTCTATCAGATTTTTAATGGATCTTAACAGAGGCCGTCTGTTCAACAAGCAAAGCATATAGCTGTGAATCGCCTAATGATGGCTGGTATGCCTCTTTCTAGTTTGCTCTTGATCTCCAATTGCTCACTGTCTCATACACACACACACACACACACACACACACACACACAGAGCAGGTCACTGTCAGAGACAGAAGGTTGATTCGTTGTGAGAAACAGCTTGAGCAAGTGAATGTGGGGTTTTGTAATAGTGGACTTTATACAGAGAGAAAGGAGCACAGGTAATGAAACTGCTCTTTTGTATTGCTATCATTTCTTTAAATCTGCAGTATTCTGTATGTGCCCTCTCTGAAGTGACAAAGATGTACAACGACATAAAGATACACAGAGAAAATAATTATAGGATAATAACACTAATTTTTTTTCTTCTCGTCATCCTGTTCCATGAAAAGCCTGAACCTTATTTATCAGCCACAGTCAGAAAGTGTTGTACGGATGATCATTCCTGCAAAAACGTGACTTTACTTCATCTAAACTGCAGTCAAATAAGATATCAGCAAAACATATCTCAAATTTAAAACTGCCCCAATTCTTGAGACTTTATTTTTCTCTGAACCAGATGTGTGTTGGATTATATACAGACAGTTGACAAATTAAAGATAAAACCTGAATAAATTAGTGGGAAAATATTAAGGAATGCAGGGCGAGGGGTCACTGAATGGTTTGAGGAGTGTGAAAATGTTGTCAATTAAATGCTATGTCCTTCACCAGAAGGTCACCAGACCTTAACCTAATTGAACACCTATGGGAGATACAGCAGACATGTTAGACTGCATTCTTCACAAACATCATCAAAACACCAAATGAGGGAATATCTTTTGGAAAAATGGTGTTCATCTACCCAGTAGAGTTTTAGAGGCTATGCCAAGAATCTATGCCAAGGAGCATCAAAGCTGTTGTGGAGGCTCTTGGGCAAACACCTTAGTAACACACTTATTTTTTCTTTCATTTGTCATTTGTATTCGTCTCTATAATTCTGATTTGAATATTTCAATATTATATTTGTTGATTTGTATGTAGTGTATAGGCTACAGCATTAGGACATGGCTGAACAGCTCTTGCTTTACCAGGCAGCTTTCCATCCCAGATTAAAAATGATTACCATCAGACAGTCAAAACAAAAATGTGGCCAGTTCATCACTCCCACTGAAGTGGCCAGCTGGACACTGAAAACAATGCAGACGTGCCTCAAGATGCAGGAGCGGGAAAACCCCCCATCCAAGTGTCCACATAAACCACGACAGTGTGACAGTAAGCCAGCATGTACAATACCAGGACCCTGAAACTGAAGCTGCCATCAGTGCTTTTCCTACTGTGACATGTCAAAATGTCTTCTGTGTGGAAGGCTTATTAGGAGGATGTTTAAGCTTACACAAAAGTAAAACCTCCCACAGAAGCAAAGGTACAACATCCATCAAGCATAGCCCACTGACAACAATTTCATAGTCCTTAGTGTGTAAAAAAACTCACTCTCTCTGTGATCTGCATAGCCATCACCTTCTAGTGACAGTGACTCACTCAAGACTTCTATAAAAAAAGTTTAACATAAAAGACACAAGTCTTTTCAAATATTATATATAGTCTTACTCCCGGTTTGCAGTTGGGTGAGATCGGCTGCTGAAGTGACAGAAAAACCCCATATGATTTAATTCTTCAATTAAAAAAACAAACAAAAAAAAAAGTTATTCAGTAATTATTTCAACTTTCATTTCAGTAAAGGCCGGGAAATAGCAGCTAGAGACGTAGAGGCGGACAATGACTGCAGTGCTGACGAGTTAGAGACACAGGCATAGAGGAGATAGCGAAAGCAGAGTGGCAACGGCGAAGA
The DNA here is from genome assembly GCA_002120245.1 of Maccullochella peelii. Classification (NCBI taxonomy): domain Eukaryota; kingdom Metazoa; phylum Chordata; class Actinopteri; order Centrarchiformes; family Percichthyidae; genus Maccullochella; species Maccullochella peelii. Next base: position 97,922 of record LKNJ01001272.1, on the reverse strand, counting down.
GATGGCGAAGGGGAGGAAGAGACCGGGAGCACTTTGAAGGTCACTGAGTTTAGCATGCCTCGCATAACCCACATTCCTTGTCTACTTCCATTTCATCTTCCTAACTTTATCAACAGCCTGCTCTAAGCTCTAAAACAGGCCTTGAATTGGGAGACCGTTTAAAGGCTGGACATAATAGACACTGAAAAATTGCTGTTTTCCGACCGTCAAGTGCGCAGTAGGTTCATGTGTGTGTGCTTGAGTGCAATTGCATGAGTGTCAACTACTTTCTAAAGAGCCACATGTACTGTATCTTGTGTGCGTTTATCCAAGCTCGACGGCATAACAAAGCTAATCCTTTACCACCGAGTTTGTGCAGCCAAAGTCATTGAAACACACTGTAGAGCTTTCTTGTGTGTGCGAGCGTGTGTGTGTGTGTGTGTGAGCGTGTGTGTGTGTATTGATGTTCTCCAGGTTCTGTAAAGGCAGCACTCTGTGAAAGAAACTGACACCAGCACTCTAAAGTCTCAATCAAGCTCAGTGGTTTTTATTGATTTATTCAGACCAGCTGGCTGGAGCAGAGAGGGTTCAGCTGAGGACAGCTTCTACTACAACAACAAATACAATACACGCAGACATACAAACACACACCCAGACAAAGAAATGCCCATACAGTATGTACATTCACTTAGTCATATACACACTGGCAGACCTGAGGACCCAACACAACCTAAACTACATGTGATAATATGAGAAAAACATGGAAATTATTGACTTACTGACGGTGTGGCTGCATCATCTTAAAGTTTGTGCCTGGTATTCATGCTTGCCATTAAATGTTTCCAGAGTAAGCCAGCTCCTTCATTATAGATGTTTAATACTTTTACACTCTTTTCAAGCTTGTGAAGCCCTCTACTGCATTTACCGAAACATAAAGAGAAACAACACATACAGAGACACCTGCAGCCATACACACACACACGCCCAAGTGAGCGCTAACAATTACACCCCTTGGGTGTGTAGGTATGCAGCATCTGCCTGTCTGAGACATATTGGATGGATGATATATCCGAACACACACACACAAACATGGCATTTCCTGCGTGTATGACTCATCCACTGCAGTGTGATTGCCTTTGCCCCTCATATCCTCCTTTATTAGAAACCCCCCAATGAGTAAACACACACACACACACACACCACATGCGCATAAAGGGTGTATACGCATGAATGAATGAATGAACAGAAGGATGAATGGAGAGGAAGCATAGCCGAGTTGTCACATTCCACATGTACACCCGAAGACCATATACACACAAACACGCACACGCACATCACAAAATGACTCTCCTACGCACATACACCCTACTCACTAACACAGCCATGCATACAGACACAAACACATCACACTAGTGCTGAAACAACTGGTAAATGAATCGAGCAACAGAAAATGATCCTTAAACAATTTCGATAATTAATAACCATAAACATTTAAGTAATTTCTTACGCAAAAATGTCAAACATTTGCTGCGTCCAGCTTCTCAAATGCAAGGATTTGCTGCTTTTCTCTACATCATATCATTGTAACAAGAACATTTTGGGGTTTTGGACTGTTTGTCGGACAAAAGAGGTCCTAAATAATTAATTAATTAATCGGAAAAACAAAAGACTAATTACTTGATAATGGAAATCATCGCTAGTTGCAGCGCTACATTGCACTCTGACTACATTTCTCACTCACACACAAATTCAGGTAAATGATTGCCTGGCTTTGCATGCCAAAATAAACACATACTCACACTCTCACCCTCTAACCATACTGCCTGCTAATACACACACACACACACACACACACACACACACACACACACACACACACACACACACTCCTGGAAGACAATTCCTCTAAAAGGCTTATGTACAAACTCAGGCAGGAATTAACACACATACCAACTCAAAAATGTGTAAAAGTGCGCACACACATGCGCACACCCAGTCCTCCTGTGAGAGTGTCTGGGTGAACGTTTTAGACTCAAGCTGACATTTCAGACAATCCCCAGAGGGTCGTCCCAATCCGGACTCTGCACTTCCTGACAAATGACCTTTGACCTTATGGCAGCTTCCAACCACATGATCAAAACCATCCCCAGTGACCCTAAAGGTCGCTGGCTCCCCTCTGGTCTCCCACACAGAAAAGTGATGTGTGTGAATATTTCAAAAGAGAGAGGGAGACAAAGAGAGACACACAACATTTACTCAGACCAATTCAGCATCAAAGCGACTTAGGTCAACCTCAAAACTGAAGCAGAAAAGGACAAATTAAGGCAGGCAGTGGCTTAACTTCCCCTTCATCTAACCTTTTCTCTCATTCTTCACTTTCATCTCGCTGCTTGGAACAGTCAGAAAATAAACAACTCCAGCACTAAAAATAGACTTCAACTTGTTTTCCCTTTTCTCAGACTGTCCAACTTCTACTCAACTACCACTCTAACCTTCGCCTTCAACTTTTTCTCTTTTGTCTTGCCAAACCTTACATCTCTCGCCACCTCTCACTACCTATCTTTATATTTAGCTACTCTGTCTTGTCTCTGCTGTCTCGTTCTCTTATTTTTTCAGCCACCTTCCTTTCACTTAAACTTTCTCCCACTGGTCTTTCGTATTTTTTTTCCTTCTACCCCCCTCCCTTCCCTACCCTCCAGTTTTCTCCCTGGTCAGTGGCGGGTCTTGAGAACAGGCCTCGTGCAATAGCAGATGCCTCCATATTTGGACACGCTGATGGAACCGAGGGATGAGGCTCTCACACGATCCTCCTTCAAATACCCTCCAATCCCTCCCTCCCTTCCCTCTTTTGTGCCATCATTTTAGTCCAGGGAGTTCCTCACTCGCTCCCTCTCCTTCCTCAGTTTTTTTCTCTCCACCTCCTTTATCTCCTTTTTAAAATCATACTCTAGGGGTTAATAAATAAAGCATCTATGAGCAGCGTGGTGGATCAGTGGACATGTACTGCATGACCATGACTTCTTAGGTTTGGGTCAAACACAAGACCTTTGTCACGTCATCCCTTGGGTAGGGTAAGGGTATCAAGAACTGGTTCTAACTGGAACCAGTTCCAAAAGACTAAGAGTCTGGAACGCAATGAGAAACAATACTGCTTACAGATTTATGGCTGGCAAAAATCTGGTGAAAGTGGGGGTTTTTTTGCTTCATATATATGGGTTTCTTTTTGTGCTAACATGACATGATTTACAACAAGGATTCAAAAAAACAGATTGATGAGCAGAATTGGAATCAGAATTGATCAAATCTAAATCATACCCTATCCCCAGTCTCCCCCCTCTCTCTTCTTGTTGTTTTTTAAAGGCAAAATGGTTAAAGAATACATATATCCCTTTTTCATCACCATCTGTTTATCAATGGCTCTTCTCTCTGAATGTCCTACAAGTGTGTGTATGTGTGTGTGAGACATGTAGTGCAGTGGGTTGACAGGAACAGTGACGCACTCCGACTGTCACTGCGTCACTGTGATAAACACACACACAGAGCTGTTAAAAGACATTTTAGTGTCTCACATCACAGAGGCTCTAAGTTTCTCTCAGGGAGGCTGTCGCTCAGCGGCAAAGGACAGTCCTTGAGCAAGAAATGACCGACCTTGGTCCTGCTGCAAAGGGGACACCAATGACGACTTTTTTTTCATGCATGTGCCACACTTGGCCACATGTTAACTAAGCACGCAGGTAGGCTAACAGTGCATGTTATTAAAATACGCACATGCAGCAGAGTTTATCATCCTTATAAGGCCTTCTCTTCACAATTTTTTTTTTTTTTTTGGTGCGCACAAATGCACTTTGCATGGTCTTATTTGAGTCATACAGTCGTTGCACGGGGTGATTCATTCTGCTGTATGCCATGGATTCACAATGCCCGTCATCAACCACACACACACACACACACACACACACACACAGCTTCCCTGAGCTAGACTGTGGGAAATCCTTGGGAAAGGGTCACGACCAGAAAATATGCTCCTTCTTCTGCCTTCTCCTTCTCTCTCTTCCTCCCTCTTCTGTTCTTCCCTCTAATGTCACACAACTCTTTCCACAAACCACCAGGGAACTGCGCTTTACATCTTGTTTATGGTAGGACTTGACTGATACAATCTTTTGAAGACCAGTACTAACATTTTTAGATAGATAATTTGTGCCAAAATGCTGCATCTGAAAATATAAAAGCATTTTCATGCTAATAAAGCCATTTTGTTGTTTAGTGGTGTATTTCTTTTAAATAATGGGAGTTCAAAAACATAAACTACAACACATTAAGAGCTTCAGGTCTTGAAAAAGGGGTTTATTTCTAGTCTCACTACTTTGCATCAACATTCAACACTTACTTGGGGAGAAATCCATCAAAGTAGAAGCAGAGATGCTGATTTCTCCACTAAAAGTAGCCTCAATTGACCAGCAAGCAATGAAATCACAATATACATCATACAACTCCCAATTCTCCTTAATTGGAGATACTAACTCTCTAGCTCTTAATATTCCCCTACCGTCATTCTCCACCTACAAATACTGACAAAACTACTTCATGTCGCTTCTGTGAGGCCAAAGGGCACGCTGGGAAACAGAGGAAATTATTGACAGAAGTAGACAGGTTAAGGGAAAGTGGGCACACCTTGCAAGTAAGGTCCTTGCCTAACAGAAAGTCCCCTCTAGGCGTTCACTATAAAGTGCGACTCCCAACGAAGTCACACACACATTATGGGGGAAGGTAAACTGGTACTTCCACCCTCCACAATAAGAAGCACATGGTACAAAATAGATGGTATGTTCTTTTTTATTATTAAATAGATACAGGACACGTCTAATGAACTTAGGGACAAAGTGATGTTTTTCCTTTTTTACATAAACTCCATTATGTATTCTGTGATTTTATTTGTGGGACACCTTAAGCCTTTAAACGGACAATGGATTTGGACACAATTGAACAATTAAACAAATACATACGGTAAACTGTGAAAAAACTTTACTACAGCTCTTCCAGACCGTTTTCTTTGCAGCTGTGACGCTAAACAAGGACAATATGTGCACCAAGTTACACCTCTACCCGACACCTTGTCTTGTAATGAGCCAGTCAAACATTTGAGCAAAGTAATTCATCTAAAAACCTGTGTTTGCTTATGCCTTGACGTATCGGGTTTGTGATTGCCCAAAACTCACCCTTACTTTTCCCCACACAGGCTATAAACTCTCTTTCTCTCTATTATAAGCACTTCAGATATTTAAACCAGTGCAAAGGAAGCTCATGGATTTTTTAATAGACTTGAGGCCGCCCTCTGTATCTATTATTCAGAACAGCCGTTTAACGGAGCACCACTCCAGCGTACTGTAGTGGCACACACACACACTCACACAGAGGGCAGTGGAGACAACCAGCTGCTGGTGCCACACTGGCACATACAGCTGTCGCAAAAGTGGAATTTTAAACAGTTGTCATGTTATACACATACACACAAAATACAGAATAACTGTAGCAGGAAATGGGAGATATTAATGTGCTACAGAAATACATGCGGCCCCAAGTGTGCAAACCCAAAATGAAGTTTACATAAAGTCATGGCCCAGTCTTGACCCACACCCACACACACACACACACACACTTGATTCTTGACCCCTGCTATTCTGCGTTCAACATCCCACTCTGATAAGCATTGGACTTTTATTGTATCTTCACACGATTTGAGTGTTTATGCAAGCCAGCTTTATCAATATCTACTTCATGTTGAAATATTTGCTGGATATTTTAAGCTGTAATGTATGTAATGCTTCACTGAATGACTGACAACTCACATACAAATATAAGCATGTGCAGCCTTTGGACTCCATCTCACACACACACACACACACACACACACGTGTAAAGATAATGTAATGTGTCCCAACACTTATATGTAATGCTTCACTGAATGACTGACAACTCACATACAAATATAAGCATGTGCAACCTTTGGACTCCATCACACATACATACACACACACGCTGGAAAGACTGGACAGACCTGTCAAAAAGATTAAATACAATATGAACAGGTGACTCATCTGTTTGGGATTTATTTAATTAGATAAATTAACTCAGACTTGTTCCAAAAATAGAAAGGTGTATTACACGGACAGCAAACTGCCAGGAAAGACTTGTTAAAGATAGGTGTATGGGTTTGTGTGCGTGTGCGCACATGCAATCAATCTAGCACAGGGTTGGGCACGCTTATCAGCACTGACCACACACACACATACACACATTTGACTCAACACATTCTTGAGCAATAGGAATGACAAACCTCTAGTGAAATATGTTGGGTGGATGGATGAAAGAAAATTGATTAGACAACTGTGTGAGAGAGAGAATGAGTCCATTAGGATAGAGTGTGAGACACAGAACAAAGACTATCTGCAGAAAGCTCCTGCTATCAGTGCTTCTGTCCTCCCCTTATACTCTGCTGCTTCATTAGCTACTGGCTGTCACTGTTAAATTATGACAAAATCATTATAAAATGACAGTAAATCATAATAAATTATTATGCGATTACTCATAATAAATTATGATTTAGTGTCACATCTACACCGTCCTTTCCTTCTCTGGAACACACGCACTGCATTAATAATAATGGAAAAAGGATGTACCTAATATAATATTGTAGAAGCGCATAATGTAAGTAATTGTAGGTCCACTCCTGTACAGTATGTGTGTGTGCAGCGCTGGAAAGTCAGGCAGAGCAGCACTCAATGCTTTTGTTAAACTTTGAGTCAGCTAAATTATATTTTTATTCAGAAAATGTAGAAGGAGCTAATTTCCAAAACATTGTGATTGAATAATACCTTGTCTGGAAAGTAAAAGAACAATCTTTCCAGGCAGGCCAATGCATATGGTATGCATTGGAAAATGATTGGCAGTAACGCAGAGTATATGCAATTTGTAGTTAATGGGCTAAAAAACAGCAAAACCATCCGTGTGGTCTTTTTAGAGCAATAAACACTAGTTAGTGTTACCTAGTAATCAGTGAATAATTGTTTGGATGACTTATAGACTAAAGTGTGGACTACTGTGTTTTACATTTGTTCATGTTTGTTTTGAATAAAGCACACAACAACTTTGTAGTTAGCACAAGCAGCAACAGCTACCATGGCTGAACAGACAGAGAAAAGAGCTCTATATACAGAAACTCAAACTTTACTGAAAAAAACTTAAATGAAAATGATTCATATCGCTTTAACACGAGGCACAAACGTAGCAAAACACTGCTGCTGTCATGGATATTGGTGAAGAGGAATTGGACAAGTTGTTACCACCACCAAGTCACATGAAGCCCAGTTTGGACAGTTTGAACCCTGGTCCTCTTTAATTGCCTGCCACAGAGATGATTGTCACACCTAAGGTAAGCAACAATCTAGCTGATTACCACTGTAACCATGACAATGTATGATCCTACATAAAAAGTCCCTTTCTGTCTTTCTTTTCTGTGCCCTTCACCCGTAAATTCCTGCCTGGTCTCCATCTTTCCTCTGCTTCCACATGTTCAGCTCTCCTGTTACTGGACAGCATTTCTCTTCTCATACACAACGACAGTCAGACACAGGTAGAGACACAGTTGGGCACTTGCAAGACCGCCTAGTCAAGCAATTACTGTTGACCTTTGAACCTTGTAGTGACAGCGTTGCTGAAAACCAATGAGGTAAGAGTAGCGGGGGCAAACAACACCATGTTGGGTCACATGCCTCAGGGTTACTGTCTCCTCTCCACTTTATACAGAGCATTCCTCTCACACAAAACACACATACACATAAAACTCAGACCCACAGGCGAAGAGAGATGTACTGCATGCTTACAGAGAAACAGAGGACATCCTGAAGGTGGTGTGTGGAGGAGGGCATTGCAAAAGCAAAAAAAATGAGAAAAACAAAATCTAGAGAAACATGCACACACAGGAAGTTTACTGTACAAAGACAACATTAAAAGGCCTAAATTAGTTTCTACCCTCTGTGCTCACCTCTCTGTGATAAATCTCTGGGTATACACATTTGAATCTGTGTATCTAAGGTACAAAGACTTTGATCAGTCATTTACTTTTATGTCCTGGATGTCTTATCTTTATTATAAACACACACACACACACACACACACACACACACACACACACACGTTTGCCAATGCAGCGGTGCAGCTCTCATCGAAAGCTGAAGATCTGAGGAGGAGAGGCAACTATAATGCAGCAGAGAGAGCAAACTTACTGCTGTCTGTCTCTGCTGTAACTCCTTTACTGCTCACCTCTTCTTTTTCTTCTTCTTCCCATTTGAATCTACTGAAAACAGCTGAGAAACTCTGGCTGCATGAAAACATGAAATACTATTCTCTTTCTCCTCTACTGACGTCAAGGTGCTCTTATGCAAGGGCTGGCTTCAAACTGTTCAAATTATTTGGTTGTTATCGTCTACGTTTTCCCCTATTTTCAGGGGACATGAAAACTCCACAACCTCATTTCCCCAAGCACTCAAGAAGGGGAGCCTAAAAAGGCATCAACACAGCACATACAGGTAGGATATAAAGTTCAGCTAAACAAAAACCCAGGGCAGAAAACTGCAGTCCTCACCACCTGCAGTGAAATACTAGTGTGTTTGTGTGCTAGAAACAGAAAGAGGCATTGCAGGACCGAATAGAAAAGGACAGAGGAGAAACGAGAAGGGGGACTGGCAGCAACCGATGACAAGAGTAAGTTTCAGGCACAAGGCAAAGCAGGAAAATTGAGGGTGTTTCAAAGTGACTCAATGGTCACCTAAGTGATTTTGTGTGTGAATATTTATTTTTCTCTTCATTTAAAGATATTTTTGGGCATTTTGGCCTTTATTATTTAGTGACAGCTGAAGAGAGACAGGAAATCTTACCATTTTGCATTTTAGAGAAATTGGCGTCATAATATTTTAATTTTATGAAACACCTTCACACTGTTACAGTGGATATACACTACTATACTGTACTGAAGTGTGGTGTGTACTTTTCACAGTTCAAACTTTACCTAGCCTAAACTTCTCATCTTCCTTTGAAGTACTGTGAAGCATGCTTATTTTGCCTAGTATTCAAATTCCTGCATAGTTAATGCATTTGTCAACAGAGGTATGACTCATCCCTGCATCCTTCAAGAAATACATGAAGCAGATATGTGAGAATTGGCAGTTAATATAGTCTTGACAAAGTCTACGCTCCATGTAGCTGCACTCTAATGGGAGATTGTTTACCGCTGAATCATCACTCACAATCCATTACATAGATCACTTAGATACAGTGCATTTCTGATACAAACTACAGTATCTTACCAACTGGCTGCATTCATGGTCGAACAAAGCTAGGCTTGCTGAGCTGTTGTTTAAATGAGAGCGGGGTGATGGGTATTTAGGAACTAACAAAGAAAATGGCTGAAAGCACGCTATCATTCGGCCTGCTGGGGGATCTATAGCAAAGACTTGACTAAAGACAGCACTAAAGCAGTGTTACACAACAGACCACATGTACAGGCCTGGGTGACAGGTGAGAGACTGAGGCAATGAGGATGAGGAAAAGCAGAGGGAGAGATGTGGAACGTGAAAGGAGACAGAGAAAGAGGGGGAAGCAAAGGACAGAAAGACAGAAGAGCTAACAGACAGAGCGAGGTGGGGAATTAAAGAAATACACCAAATGCTCCAGTTTATCACTCTTGATAATACTTCAGCATAAAAGAATCTGCAACGAATGAAAAATGCAGAGAGATACTGAAGGTGTCAGCCAAGGATAAGAAGAACTGTGATTTATAACACGTAAATTTCCTCACTGTCTGTTTGTAAATGTTCTCTGGATTATTAACTGCTGTATAGCCTCTTTTCAAACCAGATAACTGACTAGGTATTATCGGTTTGTGTGTTTTGAATGAAATGGAAGAGCAATAGAGAAGAGGGATAGCTTGATTTGCATTTGACAATATAAGTCAATAAGTGCTGTAAAAGAAAACAATAGATAGGTTAGAAGTCACAGTCGGTCCAGTGATAAGGATGAGTGGAACTATAACACTATAAATTGAGAAATTGGCAACTCCAACAACTCACAAACTGAAACTGCATAGAGAATGGATTTTGTCTTCAGAGGGAAAGATGTCTTATAAAACTCAAGGTATTCTGGTGGTGTGACGAATCTCTGGCAAATGGCAAATTTAAAATGAGCAAACTAACATCATGAACACCTACAAAAACTGATTTCTTAATGGATTTTGACCATTTTCCCTTACCAATTCCTCCAGTCTCTCTGTGGCCTACTCAGTGTAGTAGTTACATCACTCAGTATGTGATTCTGACAATTCATTGCTTTCGACAAGAAGTGGTAAATTAAAGTGTCCATTTATCTACACAAATAAATAAATAAATAAAATAAAAAAAACTGTGTCAAACCCGCTTTCTCACTGCTAAAGAAGCAAACTGTTAAGGTCATCTCTTTCTCTGAGCAGGAAACTGTGGGACTCTGTTTCAGCAGGGGGGAACTAGATGCCATTCTCCCCTTTTCTCTTCCTCAACAAAAGCTGCATGTCAATATCTCACTCTGTCACTGTTTGCCAGTCTGGAAATAGAGAGAGAATGGTGATGGCACCATTTAGAGCCAAGTGTGAATACACTCTGACATAAGGCCTGACAATAGAACAGACAGTCTCTGTTTGCAACAGACCTAAGATTAGATGACCCAAGAGGAATTCCCTGCTGGAGAGATTAGTTCCATTGATGCTGCTTTCCACAGAGTATTGAGTGTGTGTGTGTGTGTGTGTGTGTGTGTGTGTGTGTGTGTGTGTGTGTGTGTGTGTGTGTGTGTGTGTGTATGTGTGTGTGTTTGTAAGGACTCAATATGAGCAGTGGATGTTGGACAAGTCAAATTTCTTTCCCTATCTTTTACCCTCTGTCTGGTGTCTGTCTAGTCTCCCACCACTACTCCCATCCTACAAGTGGTGGGCGCAATATGATCCTTTAACACCTTTAATCCCATGAAATCCAGTACAATACCTGCCTCAAAACAGTTGAGCCAGTCTCCTCTTATCAACTGCAATCTCCAGGTCAAACATCCGGGCCAACCACAACAACAAGCCACAGACAGTCAAGAGATGTGAACTAATTGTTAGCGCTAACAGAGGAAAAACAGCCCGCTGAGGTTAGACACACTTTGAACTGAACTAAACTGATTTTTGTATGGTTCAAAACTGTACTTAATCCAAGAGAAGGTCTAATCTGTGAAGCAAAACTGACCTTGTTTGACTTCATCTAAATGATCAAACGTATCAGCCTAATGTGTCAGTCACATACCTAAGCCATCTCTGCTGTACATGCCAAATTATCCTGTCATCCTTGTGCCGCAAATAAGTTGTCACCATTTGTCTGTAGCGAGGATTTCAAATCCATTTGTTGTATTTGGAGATTAAAGGTTCTAATCTTAATGACACAAGCCTCAGTCATTCAAATATGGAGCTCCAAAATAAATCTGCAGAGTGCTGCCCCAAAATAACAAATGTATCATTTATACAAATTCATACAAAACCACTGATAGCATAAGGCAACCAAGGTCATTATAGAGAGGGTAATATATGTCCTGGAGCAAAAAAATGGCATTAAATGTAGGTACTGAATGCTCTATATTTCACAGATTTTAAATGACTTTAATTAGTTTAGTGATTTCTGAATACAATTCTACAGGTAGCGACGGTGACATTTGGTATTAAGTGCTACAGAATGAATGATATCCAATTGATATAAACCAAAACCTGTCTCTCTTCCTGGTGCTCTAATCTCTTAATCTTGTAGCCTGATCTCCTGCTTCTGTTGGTAGTCCATTTCAACTGGACTAACTGGTCAGATAACATATTTTAGTGCTGCCTAGGCACGCAGTGACCCCACTCAACCCTGATGACTTTATTCAAATGTAATGTCCTCTTCTTGTCATATTTTTAGCTTTTGCTGCATTGTTCTGCTTTTTATCACAAGTTCAGGGCTGAGCATTTTATCAGAAGCTTTGAAGATAAACTTCTAGGTCTTTTTTTATTGCAAATGTATCTTTTAAAGAAATAACCATTAATTAGTAAAACCTGAGTTAAAGACCAGTGATTCTCTCTTTGTGAGTGATTCTGCACACTGACTTTCAGTTTATGTAGAGAACTCATGAGGATGTCAGAGGTGAACAGCCACTTACCCTTCAGTTTCTCCACCACACTCTGCCCGGCTCTCTCTGCCACCCGCCCATCCTCCCTCTGGTAATGGTCATCCAGGAATTGGGCAGTAGCTTCTGACAGGTGGACCATGCCCGCCACGCCGAGCTGCTCCATCAAGTTAGCCAGATTGACATCATTTGACCATACATCAAACTTGAAGCGCTTCATTCCCAGGATTCCACAGAGCACGGTGCCCGTATGGACACCGACACGCATGCTGACGGTCTCACATGTCTCCTGACAGAACTGCTCGATGGCCTGGATCATGCCCAAGCCCATCTCTACACAGCAGTAGGCGTGGTCCGGTCTAGGCTCGGGGCAGCCAGCCACACAGTAATAGCAATCTCCCAGGGTGCTGATCTTCTCACAACAGGTTAGTTCACAGAGCCGGTCGAAACGTCCAAACAGATCATTGAGAAGGCCCACCAAGGCTGGTGCCGACTTATTGGCAGACATTTTGGTGAAACCCACGATGTCCGCAAAGAGGATACTGACAGGCTCCATGCGTTTCATATTGAAAGGCCGGAAGATTATCTGTCCACGCGGGATGGAGGTCTTCTTGTGTTTGTGATTGTTGTGAGGGTGATTCTTGGGGTTTGCGGCACTTTGGGCTTGTGAAGCTCCACCACTTCCTCCTCCACCGACTGAGACGGCTGAGGCAGAGCAGGCACCTGAGGAATAACGCTTGCCAGAGTTCTCACCACCGACCTCATCATCACCTTGCTTCATCAGCTCATCTGCAACTCGCCGCGGCATGACAGAGTGGATCATACGCTCCTTTAGGGCCTTCTCCACCTCTAAGTCTTTGCCATGCATGATAGCCTGGCCCACTTTGAGGAAGGTGCTGCGGGAACGCACCTCCGACATGATGAACAGGTGGATGCCAATGACATGGGCACACAAGTGGAGCAGAGCTTTGGCTGGGCCCAGCCAGCGGAGCGTGTCTCCTTCCCAATCAGAACCTGAACCTTCTAAACCTGTCCCCCATCCAGTAGTGTCATAACTCTTTTGAAGCAATGGTAGCCATTCTAATGCTTCAAATAATATAGAATACAGGAGCCCCAGCATCACAGAGGCATACAGACGGACATGGAGGACGCTGTATATCAACAACAAAACCTCCATGCACAGGGAAAAGGTGCCCACAGGGGAAATGCAAGGGGTTGGAGATGGTGCTACATTGTCTGATGAGAGATATGAGGCATTCCCACCGCCAGCCCACTCCAGCTCAGTGTAGCCAGCAGTCTGTATCTGTGGAGCTAAAGTGATGGCGAAGGTAACTGCAATCAGGAGCAAGGAGGTTTGGTTGTACAGCCATGTGTAGGGCTGGGTTAAGGTGAACAAAAAGAGGAGTACTAGGAGGACTAAAAAGGAGGCGGTGGGGGCTAGGAAGGTCATGGGGTTGCAGCGGTCACTATTTACCCAAAAGTACACCCCCCAGAGTACAGCTGCCACTGCCAGGTAGAACAGAACATAACGGAAGCGTCGCTGTGTCTGAGGAAAGCACCTCTCTTGGCATGCCTCTTCCAGGATGGGGGAGTCAAACTTGGGGTCCCAGCACTGGGCAGCAGAGCGTTCAAACAGCGGTGGCGCCTTCCTATGCACCCTTGAAGTGGAGGTCGCAGCTGGTCTGGAGTCTGCTGAGCTGCAGCTGGAGGAGATGCTGTATTTGTGGAGGTTAGGGTTCATTTTACTCACAGCCCCATAGCCTCCAGCTCCTCCTGCTCCACTGTTGGCAGCTCTCAGTGGCTCATGTTGATGCACGTGTGGCGCGCTGTTGGTAATCCGCACGGTCACGGCGCCATCCCCGCTGGAGTCGCAGCTCACTTCCGTGCCATGCATGAGAAGCTGCCGGTGATGTTGCAGAGTGGCCATATTGACTGGTGTGACGAAAAAAAAACGACGGGAAGGGGTGGGGGTGCTGGAGAGGTGTTAAATATTAATAATCTCTTCTGATGGCGCTCAGGCAATTAGACGCGGCACGTGGGCGCCGTGTGTGCACATGTGGCACGGAGAGGAGGGAGGAAGCTGCGGTGAGAGTGACAGACAGAGAGGGAGAGAGAGAGAGCGCAAAGGTGTTTGCTGAAATAATCACACTGCATGGATGGTGAGCACGGCACAGACGTCTTTGCTACGCACACAGCAGCCTGCACTCTCACTCACACAAGACGCACAGTTCCAGTTTCTTGAGCAGTTCATTATCCGACCCCGGGTTTGCGTCAGTACTCACATTACATGAATCCTTCTCCAATGAGGCTCTGGGTTTGAGCCCGGCTTTCTCTCCAGCTGCGGTAAAAACACTGTCATCACTCTTTCTGCCTCCTGAATTGAACATCCTTCTCGGAAAGGACTGGTTAGTGATGCAACGGTTTTTTACGTCTTCATCAAGTCAGTCCTGACGTTACATGACTGGAAATGACCTCCTCTGGGTGTGCGCAAAATTTTGATACTGCTGATATTAAAAAGTCAGACAGCGTGCAGGAAAAATGCCCAGATTTTTATTCATTCCGAAATAACGTTGTTTGCGTGGAAGAAACAGCGTTCAGGTCCAGGGCTTCGTTGTATGAGCAGATACAGATATATGCTCTCAACAGTTGGCGTTGTGCACAAGTAGCTACAAAAGTTACACTGTCCTTCTTGCATGCGCGACAAATGGCCCATTTACACTTCCCTTCCCCTCTTAAAAACACCCAAAGAATCTTGTCGTTATGAACAGCTAGTAAAATAAAAATGTGTGGACATTATGAATTACGTTTTCAAAAAAGTAATAATTTATCAGTCGTCTCTAAAAGACCATATTCTTTTACATAAAGTAGTTTACTTTATATGCTGTGAAAGTTTTACATAAAAATCAATGCCGGTTTAAAATGGCTGTTAATTCCGTTAACTAAAAAAGTGGGTGAAATGTAATTTACCTTCCACTACATCCCTTCTCATGCATGGCTCAGTGTGCTAAAGATTTGCATTAATCCCCATACATTCTCCTTTCATCTTTATTCCAGCGGGCCCTTGAAAATATTCCAGACTGAGTTATTTTGGAGCCCTGTCCAGTCCAAGATCCAGATCATAAGAGGCCTGACAGGCAGGCCTATTCCCACGGATCCAGCCCCGTCCTTTCCTGAACTCCCTCTCCGGATCTCCACCGTTTATTCCCCCTCTGCTTTCCAAAGAGGGGGTCGGGGAGGGGTATGCGCTATTCAAAGACGCGTAATCCGAAAAGAGAAGCGCAGAAAATACCATCCGCTGGCCCAAATTAGTATAGGTTTGCCTCTGCTGGGAGTGTCTGCAACTTGTTGCGCGCAGTTGGCAAAATATACAGCTATGAAGTACAGCCTTGGTCGGAACAGGCTGGTCTATAAATAGTGATGATCAAAACTCTTGCAATAACAACACCAACGGCGTGTAACATTTCAATGCTTTTCTTCAACTTATTCTGTGGAATAGCAGGAGCGCTTAATACAAAAAACGCAGTACTTAAAACTCACGTCGTAAAACGCGTGCAAAGCGTCAGCGATAGGCCCCCTCTCGTTTCCAAAAACTCCCAAACTTTTTTTCCCAGGCCGTATTTCCTGCGTTTGGAGAGGAGACCCAGTTAGGAGTCTCTGGTTATTTGGAGCTGAGGCTGGATTTCCTCCCCTCGCATTCCCCCCAGAGCAAAGAAGCAGAAAATCCCCAGAGCAATTAAGGAAACCCCTTGGATATCTCCTCGGTGGGGATTATCAAAAACCGCCCCACGAACGGCACTATCTCCTTATCTCACCCAATTCCTTAGGTCTGGATAGCACTAGTTTTCGCTGGCATGCATGTGTCCAACAAACACAACACTGTGCGCTCTGGCTGTGGTGCGTCCTCTTCCGTCCGCCGCTGGTTGCCTCCCTTTTCCCCCTTGTTGTAGCTCTCTACTGGAGTTTGGGGTTAAATAAAAACAGACCTACAGCGGGAGTTTTGCGGCTGGTCTTCTGTCTTATCCGGGCGAACGTAATATCTCCACTCCTGTAGCTGCCACCATCTTCGCTGTGTGACTGGGTCGGAAATCCTCCCCCAGCTGTTGTGGAGGTACGGGTTGGTGGGACCAGCCTGTCAAGCGAACCACAGTTTAAAAAAAACACAGTTTCCGGTCTTGCCTTTCAATGAGGCCAATAAGATAGTTAGGCTAAATATTTCCACGAGTGATTAAAACATCCCGCTCACATTGGCTTGCACAGGACGGTGGTCCTCAAAAAGCTACGGAATAGCCTACAGGGAAGCTTTGAAAGGCGATAAACTGTATTTTGTTGGTTAAAGAAGCCAAAGATGGGCATAAGCATGATGATCTGTCATTTAAACCACACAATAAAAGCAAATATACGTAGGCTAATAAATAAACAAATACATCCTAAATAATAAAATATATAAACATAAAGCATTATACATAGGCTAACACATTTACTGATAGCTAACGAAGTTAACTATGGTTGTATTTGGACATTTTTAACTGTAATTGTAATTTACACCCATTTTCAAAATGACAGGCATGACAATTTTGTTAGTTAACTTAATCACAAACTGCTATTTCAGTGCTAACTATGCATTTTGTTTTAATTGAAGACAGGTGTCTACCCAGGGAATTATTGGCAATATAGCCCTTTAAAGGCTAATGTTAGCAAAAGGTCTAGTGTAGCTTAACGTTAAGTCGATTGTTACTATAGGTCTAGCATACATAGCAACAAACTAATGTTAAGCATACCCTAAAAGTGAACTGTGTATTTAACAAACTAGTACCAAAGTGAAATACAAACAATTTAGCGGCTTTAATTTGAAGGCAGACTGTGGCCTCCGGTGTCTCCCTGGTTGTCTCTACCTAACTTGACAGTTGGAGGTGGGTGGGTGTCCAGAGTGGAGCTCGGCTACGCTCCAGTCACACGTGAACAACCGCCATAACAGTCTGTACCTTTAAAACCGTCACGACTGATGTTTTCTGTCTGATTTCCGCAGCTACTGCACATTATTATCTCCCCCCTTCACGGTCAACAAGCACTACTGAGTCAACCAATTGTGCTTATAAACATTATTAATTACACTGACAACCACAGGCTGGAAATAGAGGTGTCTTGCCATGACTGTTACATAAGTCCCCATCAGCATGGTTTATTTAAAAAACAATTCCTTGAACCTGTACATATTACACACTCAAGTAGAGGCAATATGTTTTCAAGTAGGCTAGCCTGCTGCCTAAAACTTAAGATAAACAGTATTTTCAAGGTATTAGTTCCTAGATGCCAGTCTTTTCCTATTTACCACAATGCATTGGAAGGGGTGTGTTAATTGGCTAAACTTTGGTGTATTGATCCCTACCAGACCTTATGGACCAGTTAGTTTGATATAACTACCTCTAATAAAAATAGGTTTGGCCTAAAGCAGTAAAGTAGGGCAATATGATATCACGTTATAGTATTATTATTTGCACTCTTGACATGAATTACTCGAAAAAGCTAATTGTTATTGTTTACCATTTTCAATATTATATTGCATTTTCCTAATTCATTATTTTACTGTAGTATAGAATTCACTTTCCAGAGATATATTCCTATTTATAGCACTTTTAATATTTCTCATAGTAGGGGACAGTTTTTGACATGTCCACAATGCAAATAGACCACAGAATGTAGATAATACTGTAAAGAGGTATGAAAGGAACGTGTCAGTTTGGCAAAAGTTTCCAAGGCCAAGTATACTGAAGAAGAAAATACAATGAGGAAGAAAGGAGGATGGTTTACTCTGCAGTGACCTATTACACAATAAGCATTATCCAGGGCAAATCATGCAGAGGAAGCACACAAGTATTGTTATTGATGTTTAAGGCATCAAATATCCAAGGTGGTGTCTGCTTCATTAGCACTAATGGACACCATACTGGCGTTTCTATGGACCAAACTGTATTTTCAGCCGGAGATAGTGAAGTGATGAGATTGTGAACAGCAGGTGAATAGCAAGAAGATAAAGTAGGTATCACAGAGTTATAGTTCTGATTCAGTATGTGTGTAGGTGAGTGTGTGTGTGTGTGTGTGTGTGTGTGTGTGTGTGTGTGTGTGTGTGTGTGTGTGTGTTCGAGAGCTTACAGTAGAGGTCTGTTTGTAGAGTTGATAAAGCTGCACTGATAACTGTGTTAACATTGTGCCTAAAACCTGGGGGCACTGCGTGTCAACAAACAGATTATACACAGAATATGAGCTCAAACACATATTTACACATGTGGCATTTATTGCGTATGCACAGGTGTGCTCAAGCCGTGTGGCGCGTGAGTGTTAGTGCCGTGCTGGTGTGGTTGATGTGATATTTTATTGGCCGCTGTGGGGAAATTAACTTCTTGCCTTAGAGCTCAGGGTCAGCTGCAGGACAGTATTGAAGAGAAGCACCAGTGAGGAGACAAGCTGCCAAAAAATACTCCACACATACGACATAGTGAGGGTTTTTCTTAAATGTGTTCTACTTTTGAAAGCCCATGTGCAATATTAGTTTTGCTTTTTTTTTTTGCCATGCTAGCATCATGCCTTTAGGTATGGCAAAGTCGGTCAGTTGTTCCACCACGTTGGTCCAGACTGAAATATTTCAACAACTATCAGATGGATTTCCATGAAATTGAACAGACATTCATGGTACCCAGAGGATGAATCTGAATTATTTTGGTGATCCTGTGACTTGGTGATCAAGTGCCACCAGCAGGTCAAAGTTTTCACTTACCTTGTGAAACAGCTCAACATCTACTCAATAGATTGGCACACACATTTGTACAGACATTCATGGTTCCCAGACGGTAACCTTATTGACTTTGATGGTTCCCTGACTTCTACTCTAACGCCACCATTGCCATGAATTTCGGTACATGCATTTATGTGCCTCAGAATGAATTGTAATACCTTTGGTGATCCCCTGACTTTTAATCAAGGGCCACCATCAATATTTGTCCAGTAGTTTGTTTTATGACCACTTACCTGCAAAACTAATGACATTCCCATCAGGTCTGGAACCAGACTAACTGTATACCACTGCAACTTCATCCTCCTGTGATCACACATAGTTGAAGGCTGAAATGAATAGGGCGCTGGAATGAATTGGGTGCAGTTAAAGGAAATTAGCCAGAGACACAAATGGAATACCACACACACAGATGCAAAGAATAAGATGTCATCACCACTGGGAGTGATATTCTGGCTGACAATAACATTATCTGTCATGGTGATGTGCCAAATTGTTGCACTAATGTTGTGTTACTGTATATTTCTTCAAAGAAAAAGCCCTACTTAGCTATGTCATGTATAACAAATTGCTGCATGAAAATACAGCTTCAGACAATTTCATTTACATTTATAATGTGATTTGTATCTGCTGTCTAGGGAATGCCCTGGACTGTCCGATTCTGTACTAAAATGGTCATTTTGTTTGAGTATTTATTGTAAAACATATCAGTATGACATTGTAACCATGTGACCAAGACAAAATCCTGTCATTTACTTTATTTGATACTTTAAAGTAGACCTGAGTGAGTGCTTATCACAGTGTGTTTATGTTAGAAATGCCAAACTAACTTCAGACAGACCATCGCTGTTAAATCCTGTTGGGTTTCACACTCAAACACACATACACTCCTCTTAGCAAACAAAAAGAATGCACTGCTTTGAATGCACTCACACCAAACTAATACAGAGATTATAACAAGATTGAATCATGACAAACTATCAGCAGAGAAAAGTGTAAGAATATTTATACACTATGCAATATGCTATGTAAATGGATTGTCATTGAATGGATTAAATGTGCCCTTTTTGATAAAATACCAAGTATAAAAGTACGGTATAGTTGTTAAAACTCTTGGAGATGTTTTCTCCATCTTTTTTTATTTTTCTAGGACGGCATTTTCTCCTTTTTTAAAAGTGAAGCTTTGGCAGCTGATATAAAGAAATAAAGCTTCTTTCTACCATGCTTTCTCCTATGTGGTGTGATTAACATATTAAATGGAGGCGCCTCCTGGTGGCTGTTTTCAGTCACCGCAGGGGATAATTAACCACCAGCTATAAAAAAAAACAACTGCATTTTTTTATTGTTAGTGGGGTTTTGGGCATGTGTGTGCTTACCCAGTTGTTACACATTTAATCACGTGTCTAATCCATACAATGCTGTTATGCATGAACAAGTTAGTCTGCAATATTTTATTTTATTGCAGTTTCTCCAATCCAGAGCTGTGTGTTGTGAGGATGAGAGCTGGTGCTGCTAGCTTGCGTTGGGCCCACATTTCCCTGCATTTTGCAGCTAAACAACCAAATTATATGTATTATGAATTGTTTCAGTGGAAGAGATTTCATCTGTAATGTCGTTGTAGCCTTACAAAGGAAACCAAGCCTGCAGATTTTTTTGGGGGGGGGTTGTTTACTCAAAAGAAATCACTCAAAAGAATGACAATTACAAACAGACCTAAAAGAACAAGGAAAAGATTACATTTTTAAAGGAAATGCCCATGTGGTATGCAGCCGTTTTGAGGTAAAACTAGCAACTGTTCAGAAGGCTGAAAAGGCCACGTTGGCATTAAATATAAGCCTATATGAACAGAAAGCTACAATTAAATGATGGAGTATTGAGGAGAATACAATGGTTGTATTCAGTCAATTCAGTCTCTGTGCAGTAGTGAGAAATGTTAAAATAGAACTTGTTTCTATAATGAACGTAGTATAGTACAATACAGAGAAAAAGTGACAGTACAGTATACAGTAGTGCAGTACAGTACAGTAACTAAACATTGTTGAATCACTGCTAAATAAAACACTACGAGAGCACCCTTCTTTCTATTTTATTGTCCCACCGTTGAAAATATGCGCCCTGGAGTGATAACGACCTACACTGGTTTAAAACACAGCACAGCAGTTTGACTGAATCTTCAGACTTTGCAAACAACACAGAAGACAAAAGAGTGGCAGCATTTACTGCATCACTGGAGGAGTACAATCCCTGCCAGCATCCTTCTCTGAAGAAAAAAACAACTTGAATAAATAATGTACAAACTTGAAAACAGTGAGAAACAAGAAAACAATCGTTCTGTTATCATTATGTTGATTTTTCTGTTATCATGTTTTGGAAGTTTGTTTCTCCTGCAGACATTCATCACATTTTGCAGACATAGATGGAAAGCTGACTTTCAAAAAAATTTCTCTACCAAACCGTAGTCAAAAATGTTCACTTAATGACCTACCTAAATACAAGAAGGGTGTCATATATGACAATGTGTACCAGAGAGTTGTTCTACAGTCATAGAAAAGTATTTTAAAATCAGTTGGGTATACTTTTCTGTTATCTACAACTTATCTGAACTGTCCCAGTGTAGTAAAAGCCACCCATTTGGTACTTCATGCAGGTAAAAACAAGTATTCTGACCCAGGTCTACTTGGTACATCTTTGCACATTTCCTACTCTCATTCTGTCTCCCTGCTCAGTCTCTCAATAACCAGTCCTGAAGATCACAGCAGTGGGGATTATTTCAGGAAACCCATCTGCCTCCTCTGTTCCTCCTTCTGCACCCCACTCCTCCATCTCACTGCCTCCTCCAGCGATTCTTGGGTTTCTCCTCACACCCGGGACCCTCACAGGTGCCAGGGAGTGGAGGCGGAGGTGTTGGTGCAGCCCTCGCTGGGGCAGGCATGTCCGCGGCCTTGCTGACACTGCTGAGCAGAGCCGGGAGCTCGTGCGAGATGGCCCTCTCCATCTTCTCCAGCAGACAGCCACCGGTCCAGCTGCAGTGGTAGGAGAGCTGCTTGAAGCTGGAAACCGGGTTCACGCCGAAGAAGTCCTGGTAGGCCTCTTTGTTGGGCAGGTCAAACTTGCTAACGTTGGTTTTGGCCAGAATGGATTTGAAGATGTAGTACTTGTCCGGGTCGTTGATGATGTCCTGGAACACCTCATAGGGGTCGCTAAACCAGCCCAGCCTGTCATAGTAGGTCTGGAGGTAGCGGTCCACCAGCAGGGCGTGGATGCGCACACGGATGCCGTGCTGGCGTATGAAAGCGATCTTGTTCTCTATCTGATTCTCAATCACCTGCAGGGGAGAAGAGGGAGAAAGGAGAAGAGACGGAGGGAGAGAGAAAAGATGAACAGACAGAAGAGGGAAACAGAAAGACATATAGAGAGGACTAGTGTTTCCACTGCACTGAAAATGCCACAGTTATGAGTGACTTGAGTACCAGCTTCACATGAAGTGCTACTTACACAAAGATAAATCACAGAGGAGATATGTACTGTATGAGTTTGATCTAATCTTAAGTATTAAAAAAAACAGTATTGTCCTCAGAGACCTCATGAATGTACTGAACTTAAAAATGCGGTTGGGATGAATGTAGCTGGTGTTTAATGAAACAATTACCAAATCTATTTCTGTGTATCTAAACCGAAGGAATCATATTGCCAACAAAAACAAGTCAAGAAGTCACACCTGGTTGAGGTCCTCCAGCAGAGAGGTCTCCTCCTTCATGAAGAGCCCTCGGCTGGTGTTCGCAGCATAGTCCTGAGGCCAGAAGGAGCTGACGTACACCCGAGGAGGCTCTGTGACGTTGATCAGGGGCGCCATGCTCCAGAACAGGGCTCCGTAGACCCTCATCAGGTCCTGGGTTGAAAGACTGTCGGCCTTGTTGAGGATGAGGCGAATCTGGGACTCGCGGCCCTTCATCTGCTTGAAGAGCATCTCCAGCTCCCCACCCACGTCCAGCTTGGTGGGGTCGAACACCAGGAAGATCAGATCAGCTCGGTCGATGAACCACTGGCACACATCGTTGTAGGGGTAACCTGAGGGAGAGGAGGGAGGAGAGACAATACATGAAAAGATAAATGTTTTAGCTCTGTGAAATGTCCCAAAGCAGCATGATAAGAAAGGCTCTCTTTTTTATTTTTTGTAACAGAAACAGGTAAAACTCAAGTTGTTAACAGGATTTCTGGTTCAGGAAATAGTACGTATAATAATACAGAAAAAACAAGGTGACTTTTGCAAAGATCCTTCACCAGGTTCAAGCCTGGACCTTTACATTATATACGTTTTAGTCCAATAAGCTACAAGGAAATGTGACAGTCACACCCTTTGTTTACTGCACAAAGCTTAGTGGTAACCCTGTCTGTCAAAAATGCATTAAAATGCATTATAAATAAAGCTAATACACTGTACAACTTTAAAAAGTGATACATTACTTATTGTGGTTGTGGTATGTGTGTTTACAAGTGATTGCAGGCTTATTAGACTGCCTGCCTGTGTGTGTGTGTGTGTGTGTGTGTGTGTGTGTGTGTGTGCGCATTGTACTGATACTGTGTGTCGTGGTAGTCACTGTCTAATGATGTTGTCTGTTAAATGCTGCAGATACTGTTGTCTGCCTATACTGAAAACAGACCCTACTGATCTCAGTCATTGATTGATTACTGAGCTTCCACCATGACAACAGCTACATAACTGTCTGTATAAGCTTGTGTTTAATGGGAGTGAATCATCAAAGAGAGCAGTTATTACATTTTCATTTTATAAGGTTTCAATGTGAAATCTTAGTGTCAAAGATACTGTATCATAATCTTTTCCTTTCTAGCAGAGAACACTTTTTAGCATGACAATGACACAAACAAAAGATAATGAATATTGGCTATCCGCAGCTTTGATATAAAAACATATCCATTAGTAATAGTCACCTCTCTCCTGCTGCTTGCGGTTTTCAATGATGCCGGGCGTGTCAACAAAGGTGACCCTCTCTAGCAGCTTGTGGGGCATCTCGATGCCCACCAGTCGCTCCAGGAAGCCTTGGCCGAACTTCTCCAGGGGCGAGAAGGACCGAGAGCTGTCTGCTGCCATAACGATGCCCTCTATGGTCCGGGACTTCTCACCGTGCATTATGACTGTGTACTCTGAGGTGGTGGGCTCAGCACCTGATGGAGGGATGAAGAGGGAATGATTTAACACAATTTGTATCGGTGAGTTTAGCTTATTTGTTGGTTGGTTTCATTTTACCTGATATTTTGCCTTAACTAAGCATGTATTACTGCTGATATGTGCCTAGGTTATGCTAAATTACCAGATAATTAAGCATTAACTGACACAATAACACCTTTTAGATTAAAAAGCACTATGTGTGGTCCCTCACTTTCAATCAGTTCAGCTGTTGATAATATCTTTAAAGTAACTGACTCTTGAAATCATTGGAAAATAAAGGGAAATGTAATTATTTTGCACAAGTTACATAACCTCGCTTAAGTGAAATTACAGTACGTGGTGGGTTTTGCTGTGAATTAATATGAAAAGTGAAATAGTGAGTAACTTAATAAACCTTGTACTATATTTGTAATATATTATTATAATCATGAATCTTCATTTTACACTGGATAAGAGCTTTGTCTGTTTTCTGTGCTTTCACTGACAAGCTGTGTCGCAAACAAACAGGTCTGCTCAGTGTGAACCTGTGTAGAGTCCCTGTGAGGTGCCGTGAAGACCCAGCAGGTAGTTGATCATGGAGGACTTGCCGACACTCCATGGTCCCAGGAACAAAACCATGGGCTTCGAGGTGATCTCACCATCTGCACAGTTTGTGACAAAGACAGGCACAGAAAGAGAAGGTTTGAGAGAGATAATTTGGTTGTTTTTAATATACTGTTTAAGGATGGTGTTGTTTGTGGATCTCTAGATCCATCCAACATCATGGCCCAGAGCAACTTATCTCAACAAGAACTGGCCAGAATACTATAATACTTTCCTCAGACACTCCATGCATCCTGATTGTGTACACGACTTTCCATTCTGCACCACAAGGTGTCCCAGAGGCACATGGCACAGTTTGAAGTCTTCATCCTGCTCCTTAGCACATAAATTATCCTCCCGACCCTGAAGTGCGGTGGAACAAAGTTGTAGGGAGTCTGGCCCACACAACGTTCCCTTTTATTTTCAGCACACAGAGTCCTTATTGTGCTTCTCTGTGTGCCTGGTTTGAATAATGTCAGGTCCTGGCTGTATTTTTTCTTTAATTATGACTTTGTTTGTACCTCACTGTTTCTGTGCAGCTCCAGTTTTTTAAACCATGTGCTGCATGTACTGTACGGTGTGGGTACCTGAGAAAGGTGGTTAGCAGCTGTGAGGTGTTGGCTACATTATGGTTTTTTACATGACACTTAACTGTTGGAGTATCAGAGTACTTATTTGCCACTATGCAGAATGATTATATCTTTATTCTACTTGGTGTCAGAGCTGTGGTGTCTGACTAACACTCACAACAAAAATGTCACGGTGAAGGATTTGAAATACAAATTATCATACTGGTTTTCTGATTTCCAATTTTACGTTACAGCATCTCACCTGAACTGCAGTTAAAGTCATAAACAGACAAAACGATTGCTGATGTGGGCCTGTGAAGCCTGTTTGCCTATACAAACAAACTGTTACTGCTTCTGTACATGCTGTTTTATCCAGGTGTATACAGAACAGAAAGCTTTACCTGTGACTTCATGCTGCCTGAGCTCTTTGTACTTGTAGGCTTGCTCCATTGGCTTGATGGCAGTGTGGTAGATGTTCAACAGCTTCTTCATAGCAGCTAGAGAGAGAGAGAAAGTGGGGTGTAATAATTGGGATGTAATGGCGATTTTGGACAAGAGAATTATTAATGTTCTTGCTACCATTACTGATTGCAACAATTGCTTTGGCAGTATGATGAATGGCCCTCAAAGTTTATTGAATCGAGCTGAGGTGATTAGGAGACTGGCTCTGCTGCAGCGCTTTGGCTTCTCTGAAATGAACCAATCTGGTTAAAGAGAACAGAGAGGCTTTCATGCCGAGGACAGAGTTAAACTTTTGCACCGATTAATCACCTGCCTCAAGACATGTCTGCACGCTCACACACATACACACATGCATACATGCACGCATACAGTACACACACTCACACGTAACAGCTCCAGGACCCAGACATCATGAAGCAATTTTCAGAATGGTTTAGGCAGAAAAGCCCCGAAAATTGTCTCAAACTTCCTTTCATTCACATCTGGGTTTTTTCCCCCATTGACAAAGTAGCTGTAAACATTCTGCTGCATTTTCATTTCAGTACAGAACTTCAGGCATTTCCGCTTCAAAGGTCTGAAAGACATTTGAAATGGTGGGCATCACAGCAGTGTTGTCACTGAACATCCAATTTTTGATCAGTAGGATGTGTGCTGGTGGGAGTGAGGCTAGTCTTTCACATGCTTTATGCCCTTTCATTGCATTTCAAGGAGAAAAATTCTAAACCATATATTGTGTTACGTCAGTAACTTTGTTCCTTACCTGAGAACTCTGCCGAGGGCTCAGCAGTACCCAATCGCAGCGTGTCCTCAATGTGGGAGCGGTCCCTCAGTGCCGGGCCTGCTGACACTTTTTCCTCATGTTCTGATTGGAGGATCAGACTGTCAGTCAACTGTTAAGGTCCTGACATGCATTTACCTGTGACTGCAGGAGAGTAGTATTGCTTAATGTGACAAAGAAAGCCCAGAAAACAATTTCAAGTTTTCTATGGCATACACTGACAGTTAATGACAATGTTATATCGGTGAAATGAACCACATTCTCTGATCCACTAAAGCTGTCAAAGACAATTAGTAAAAACTCTGACATGGTAACAAAATAAATGAGCTCCCCCAGGTAAATGGTTTCCTGAGTTGTGAGTGACCAGACCATCTGGGCTGCATGAGTAGAGGCCCAACTGTTATATCATACTGATGTCCATCCATCTGTCTATTCCTTTCCTCTGCTATTTTGGTTGTTGTTGTTAATTCCCCTTTAGCTACACACAGTGTCATATTCTGGGGATTCGGCATGCCCGAGAGAGAGAGAGAGAGAGAGAGAGAGAGAGACCTGTGCTGTCATGACCCAACAAAGTTAAATGCCCAGTGAAACAAGAATCTTCTTTATAGAGAGCTTTATACATGGTTAGTAAATTATGTATGAACAATGTATGTGTTGACAGGTTGTGAAAAATTCCTTTTCATCCCATCTCATTAGAGGGATCTTCAAGGTGAATTAAAGTTCTATTTTAAAAGACATAGCAAATTATGCTACATGAGGATAAACACCAGCCACAGGTGTCCTTATTAATGGCCTTTACTGCTCAATAAAACATTTATGAATGATTTATCAACCATTAATGAAGCCATTAATTACAACTTAGAAACAACTGATAAAGTAAGCGTTATTATAGAGTAGTTATAAATCCTTAGACAACACGTACGTTGACGTAAAGTTTCGTAAAGTTTGAATGTTTTTTAATAGATTTTTTCTTTTCTTTTGCTGTCTAAGATAGTTTTCTCTTGGTTTTGTGCTCCGCTATTTCTCTCCTTCCTGTACTGAAAGGTACCATCCGTGCTTTTTTTAAAGGAAAATTTGTATTATCATTGAAATGTGTTTTTAGGATTAAGATTGCTTATTTCTGGCTCGTTTTATTGGAAAATAATTGCATCTCTGTGTACATGATTTCTCGATATGTATATTCTTCTTTCAAAATATAATAAATAATTCACGACAGAAAAGTTTCCAAAATGTTTTGTTTTGTCACCTCAAATTCAAACTCTGTTGTTATGTGTAGTTGATAAAATAATTACTCTGTGATCATAAGAAAACATTTTTGGCAACCGATATTGGACCAGTTCGGAGATCAGAAAATAACAATACCATTTTTCATGATCACAACACGAACACGAACAAACAAGCTTTCTTGTTATATACAAAAAATATAGCAATAATCCTTCCATATGTCACAAAGTCAGATATGAGAAATGAATGTTGGCTGCTCTAAATAGTCAGCCAAGTTGTCCAGCTTGGTGGTGGCAAGCACGTCAACAAACGCCATCACCTCAACTCACTGGGGATAAAGCAACAAAAACAAAAAATGTGATACTACTTGTGTTAGAACTACTGTGGATATCCAATTAATCTTCAACAAGTCGGTCAAAAAAGATTAGACACATTAGATATGAGCAACCTCCAGTGACACTCACACTAGTGTAATGAATGAAGTAATGACGTGGGATCAGAGCAAGTGATGGGAAACTGTTTTAAGACTCAGCCATCATATTTTATAGCAGGTGTCAACACCCAGACACCAGATAATGGCATGCTTCCTTAATTACAGAAGCACCAACTGGATGGGGACAGATTGGCTGTAACAGGATCCCTGTAGCTTGGACTGAGTGACAGAATGAAGGCAAGACATTCACTTCTAGCATCAGTGAAAAGATTGAAGTTGCCTTCTGCTACAGCTTTACTGTTGAGATGACAGGAGATAAACTTGCTATATAATGCTACAGAAAAAGTTGGACTCAACACATACTACAAAACCAGATGGTTTTATCATTTTGTACCTTTGGTTTGAGCCTTTGTAGGCTCCTCTGCAGTCACCTCCTCCACTGTCGCCTTCTCAACATCAACAGGTGCCTCTTCCACCCCAGGAGCCTCCTCCACTGTGGTTTCCACTGGTTCCTCTTCCACAACCACATCCTCTAGAGATTCTGGTGTGACCTCTTCTACAGCAGGCTCTGGCTCCACTTGAGGAACGACCTCAGGTTGCGGTTCAGGCTCTGCAACCACTTTGATCTCAGGCTCTGCAACCACTACGATCTCAGGCTCTGCAACCACTACGATCTCAGGCTCTGCAACCATTACGATCTCAGGCTCTGCAACCACTTCAATCTCAGGCTCTGCAGTCACCTCTGGTTCTGATTCAGGCTCTGACATCACCTCTGGCTCTGTTTCCTCAGGTTCAGAGTCTGTTTGAGGAAGCTCAACTGGTTCTGCTGCTGGTTCAAAAACAGCCACTACAACCTCCTCCTCAGCTGCCTCCTCAGCAGCGGTAGCTTCCTCTTCGTGCATGATAGTTTCCACACCTTCCTCCTCAGCTGCCTCCTCAGCAGTGGTAGCTTCCTCCTCGTGCATGAAAGTTTCCACATCTTCCTCCTCAGCTGCTGCCTCTGTATCCTCCTGGGTGTCTACACCCTCTGGTTCCTCAACTGCTTCTTCAGCTTCAGCAGCAGGGTGTTCCTCTTCTGTAACTTCTTCCTGAGGTTCATTCACTTCCTCTTCCTCATGGGATAACTCCTCTGCTTCTTCCTCTCCTTCCTCGGTTTTCTCCTCCTCTTCCTCAACATCAGCTACCGTCTCCTCCTCTTCAGATGGTGCAACCTCCTCAGCTACTTCCTCCTCCTCCACTGCCTCCACTACAGGCTCTGCCACAGCCTCCACCTCCTCCAATGTCACCTCCTCTTCTTCTACCTCTTCCTGGGAATCTGCCTCCTCTTGCTCTTCTTCTCCATCACTGGTCACCTCCTCAGTGGAAGCATCCTCCGCCACAGGAGCTGCTTCCACCTCCTCCTCCTCCTCCTCCTCCTCTTCATGCTCTGGGGTGGAAGCTGGCTCTTCTTCAGTGTCTGAAGCTGATGGGGGTTTGCAGGGCTGGCACATGGGCCTCTCCGGGGCTGGGGTGTCATTGGAGGAGCTCTGGCTGGCGTGCTCCTCTGTTGCATCACATCCACAGGAGAAGAGGTCTCCATCTGGCTCCTGGAGCTGCAGACGCACCAGAGGCTCTTCATCATGGATGGAGGACCCTGCCAGAAGATCTAAGAGGAGAGGAGAGGAGGAAACATGTGACTAGACAACCTTCTGTGCTGGTGTCTCCTTCCAAAAACATTTCAGGTTATAAAAACATTTTGAATGCATGCAAGTCTTTGATCAGCACTGACAAATAAAATCTTGGAGTGAAAATGTAGAATTCATAACTGATCAGAACACTGATCATCATTAGCTTTTTAAATAAAAAAAAGCCGAAATAAACTTTAATTCACTCATGTGTTTCTTGGCAAACATATGGACAGTGATAGAGGCCTGTTATATTCCACCTATTAACTAATGAAGTCTGGGAAAAAGTTAAGAACTGTGTGTTGAAGTCAGGATGTTGTTTAGCTCAGAGGTATTTTAATGTTAATAAGTACAGCAGTGATTTGGCGAACTGTGAGAGCTATGACACTGAAATGTTTTCATGAAATGAGACAAAACAAATGCATTGGAATGCATTTCTGACCAATCAGACTGCACGGTGTAAACTAGCCAGACATTTGCAGACCAGTCACCTTTGTTTGTTACGTCAGTGCTCAGTCACTGTGCAAGAACAGAGCAGATCAGATGTTCAACACCTCCCAGATTTAAGACTCAGATTTCAGCTCCTTGAATGGTGACACTAAAGCATGGACTATTTGAGGCCGACGTGCAGTGGACAGTTGAGAATCTAAAAGAAGACAGCTGAGTGGACAGAGAGGCTTGGAATACAATAATCGTAGTCAGTGGAATGTTCAAGAGGCACAGTGACATCTACTTTTTTGTCATATTCTGTCATACGTGTGCACTTCTGCATTTTTATTTTACTAAGTTATTGGAAGGTGATTATTTTTTGAGTTAACTACTTGGTATGATGTTCACAGACATACATTTTCCTCAAAAGCAGAGCCAAAGATGGTTTCATTCTTTCTCTCAGCTCAATAAAATACAGAACAAGACATTTACAATCTGCTCGCACATACAGTCCAGATCACATCCAGGTAAACAGACATCACCATCCCTCAGCATCATACAGGAGATTACAGTTACTATGGCAGCAAAACAATCACAGTTAAAACAGCGGACTCCCTCTTTATTACACCACATGCGTACATGTACATTAGATACTCTGCACAACCACAGTGTACAAAGAGCACAAGGCCGTGACCTCTATTTAATTTTAACTGCCTGTGAGGTCTTAAGACTGAGGAACGCACAGTACACAGTGTGATATGAGGCAGCTAAATGCATGTCTACAGTTCATGTTACAAGAGGGGGTCAGTGTATGGGATGAATACTAATAACTGTAGGCAGCTGTCACAGGTTTTACACGTTCGTATGGCTTCTGGATCAACGCCCATAATGAGCAAACAAGCTAATGCTAAGGAAGAAGCGAACACCTGTGATGATCGCTTTATACTCTTACACTGTTAAACCTGCAATAAATGATATTTTTTTGGCCACCTGGGGGTGGCAGACAAGTTGTGAACACAACATATCATCTTCTTTTAAATTTGATATGATGGACTTGTTAGCAAACAGTTGATTATTTACACATCCAGCAGTAACAGAGCAACATTATCATTCATTTGGAGTCATGTGTGTCCATCTGATGAATAGAAGTATAGTGCACAGGTGCAACAAAACTAACAGGAGAATGAGGGCGATGCCAGTCAAGTCCAGTTGGTGCACGCCCACACAGTCCTGAGCGGAGGTCTAATCAGGCAATATAAGTGAAAACACCTGTGTGGGTGGACTATGGGGCTTTAGCTAGATGGACTGTAATTGATCGGGACAAACAAATAAGAAATGAGTCAACAAGAAAGAGTAAGTCTTATGCAGTATTAATATTATCAATGCGCCGATTTATTGTGTTATAGATTTGAGGTCATATTGTCCAGTCTGACCCCAGAGGACAAAATTTGTTGTTCAGTGTATGTATGTAACTGGAACAGACATTACTAACATCAACAGATCTTTTTCATGGCAAACATTTGGTCTTGTTGTAGCAAGGAAAAGCACTGGAAAAATTTATAAAATAAACAATGGCTGTTGTTCATTTCCTCACTGGCACGGCATACTGAACGACATAAATGGATCAGAGCCCTCATTAGTGTCATTAATTACACCTGTGTCTTTCATGCTATGACATTTCAGAATGTCTGCTGTGACAAAGGTCCACAGCAATGGCATAAAAACTGTAAAAATGAGAATCATGCCATCAGCTGAAGATGCAACACATCCTTTGGGTGCAGTGGTTTCTCTTTCTCATCTATGATGGTTTTCTGTTTCCTGTATAATGATAGCCCAGTTGTAGACCTCTGAATCACACACCTCCGAATAGTTCAGCAAAGTGAAACCCAATGGTAATTCATTATAATCATCAGGCTAGTATCATGACAGATGTAGAAGGGACCTCTTTGATTTTGAGGGATGCTACACCAAAATCTGAAATTTCAAATAGCTAAAAAATATCTGCCAATAAACTCAATTTTTTCTAATAATATGCTTATATGACATGACAAGGTGCATCACCAAATGGTTTTGTGTGTGGAAGTGTGCACTAACAGTAGTATCAGCTGCTTTCTGTTTTAAATGTGGATGTGAGAGTACTAGTGTAAAGCCTTGAAGCTGAGTCTACCAAACCGAGATCAGCTGCTTCTCTTGGCTAGATGGAAGGCTTAGTGCTCATCTAGCTATCCTAAATGATACTCTCAGGGCTCCATGTACTCTCCTTTTCCTGCGCTATCCTCCATGACGGCTTCTTTGCCCTATTTTAAGGCTGTGAATCCCACATCAAACATTTTTGCTGTCATGATGCCGCTTGTCACCTCTTGTATCTGGAAGCTTTGTTAGCTTATCACCTCCTGAGGGTATTGTCAGCGTTAGTAACCAGAGAACGTCAAGTTTATATTCCCAAAGCACACTGAGTGCAAACTGTGAAGATGAAGACAATGAAGAAGATGTTTTCTGCATTGTGATGATAGTTTTGCTCTTGACTTTTACCAAAAGTGACAGTTGTCTAGTCTTATTCCAATTCCAAGCAAAGGCCAAAGTAAGAATCTGGTTATGGCAGGTCACTGGTTATTGTATCATGAACTCAGTCAAACCCTACAAGTGAAACCAATGGATATCCAGTGCTTAGCCAGGCCATTACTGATCACAACGGTGATGCATTCAAATTGGCTAAAAAGTCCAAGCCTCAACTCAAAATCATCCAAGAGATAAAGAATAAAATCCAGCACACAAATCATCAAAAATTGGAGGTTTAAAGGTCTACTGATCTTTATCAAGCCACATTTGTTATTTTAAGTGGCATTTTGACAGCTTCAGGGGGAGCTGATGTGAGGAAGAAAATATTCATGGTGTACTCTCTCGCTGTCACTGGTAGAAGGCGAGGTATGAGCCTGTCCGGCCTCCGGCATTCATGAGGAAGGAGCTCGGTAATGCTATCGCGATCGAGCCACGAGGGAGGTTTGGATGCTGTCCAAAGACATAGTGCTACAGCATCGTCTGCGTTGTAACATGAACAGCAGCAGCAGCCAAGATCCTGAAGTGCTTTGGTGAAGAAAGGTTGTCAGAGTTAAGGGACATTACATAACGTCAGTCCCTAGTGATCATTTACTGGTTTGTTTATGTTATACTGAATGAGGTAAATGTGCTAAAGGTTGTGTTATTTTATTCTCTGATTTTGATCCATTGCATAAAATGTACAACAAATGATGAATAATATAACCTTAAGGCCTCTGCAATCATACAGGATGAATTTAGTCTACTGGTTTTATTCCACACTGTGTGCCTCAAGATAGTTGTGAGGATAATGTGAAGGGATCATTTTCTGCTGTGGTAGTGGCCAGTAACGGCTAAATTAAATGAAAGTTAACATAGTTAGCCCTGTCGCCTCACAGCAAGAGGGTTCTCGGTTCCACCCCACCGGTCGACTGGGGCCCTTCTGTGTGGAGTTTGCATGTTCTCCCCGTGTCCACGTGGGTTCTCTGCGGGTACTCCGGCTTCCTCCCACCATCCAAAGACATGCAGGTTAGGTTAATTGATGATTCTAATGGGGCGAGTGTGGTGAGTGTGAGTGTGAATGTTTGTATTACTCTATGTGTACAGGGTGTATCCTGATAACTTTGATGGTTTTGAGTGAAATGTCTCAACGTGCTAAACTAAGATGGTAAGCATGGTAAACATACATACGTACATAAATAAATAAATAAATAAATAATAAATAATACTGCTAAACATCAGCATGTTAGCATTGTCATTGTTAGTATATTAGCATGCTGACGTTCGCATCACAGAGCCGCTAGCATGGCTGATGGCACCTGATGAATATAAGTCCAATGTTCACTCTCTTTTAGCTCAGTTTTTGGTCTCCACCAACTCCTGAGTAAAATATCTGTCTCTTTAGCTGCTAAATGCTCCTCTAAGTTCACCAGCTTGTCTCCAACTTTGTCTGTCGGCCATTTGGCGCTGGGCAGATTGTGTGCAGTTGTTTTTTTGCTGAAAACAGCTGCCTGCTAGCTAGAAACAAGGTTGATGAGAGCATTATGAATGTGCTCTTATAGTCCTTTAATCCATTGTTAATATAAAAATATTGATTAGTGCAGCTTTAAATTTTGATCTTTGATAGTATATGTATATCTTACATTTATTTGCAATGCCACTGTTATAATTTAAGATGCCTCAAGCATAAATAAAATACACATCTATCTGATTTTTCTAAAAACAAAAAGTATGCTAATTGTGTAATTGTTATGTGCATCTAACATGGTCCTGAACATTGTGGGAGTATCAAAGTATAGTCAGAGTGTGCACAAAAAACATTATTTATTGGGAGTTATTAGTGTAGCGTGCAGATCTTTTGTCTGCCTTTACCATCATTAAAGTTTAGTGTA
Organism: Maccullochella peelii; assembly: GCA_002120245.1. Taxonomy (NCBI): domain Eukaryota; kingdom Metazoa; phylum Chordata; class Actinopteri; order Centrarchiformes; family Percichthyidae; genus Maccullochella; species Maccullochella peelii. Next base: position 63,193 of record LKNJ01001272.1, on the reverse strand, counting down.
ATGTGCCTCTCTGGTGGTTCCTCACCCTGCTGTTGCTGCAGTGAAGCCCAGGCAGAGTACAGTGTCGTGGGGATGGATTGGGACAGGTGCCTGGATGCTGGATGGTACATCTTTGAGACACAAATAGTCCCACAATGAGTCAGAGGGTGAAAAGAAGGAGGTATAATTCCACTCCTATTTTCAGGAAGTGTGGTGTTCTCCTCCTCCCTGTGATTGTCATGAGGCTGGCCTACAACTCTGCTGCACTATTGCTCCCATTCCCTGCAACAGTGTGCAGCTGTGCGTGACTCAGTATCTCTTTAAAGACCAAGAACAATAAATGCATCAGCACTAGTACTGATGACATGCACCCTGCTTACTTTGTAACTCGAGCATAATAGCCTTGATGAATGATGAGTTGTTCTTCTTTTGTGCACAGGAACACAAACATGCAGCCAGCAGTGGTTTTGCATTTATGGCTCATTTAGATTTTAAAAAAAAAAATCAGCATCCGTCTCAGCATTCATACTAATTCATTAAAGCTATTTAGCCCGAGGTTGAGTGGTGTGCTTTCTAATTTCTTAATCTACACAACCAGTTTGAGCTCTACTTATTACTGCCATAGCTGCAGCACAGATTTTTTGCAGACACGTATACAGACACACTCGTTCTCTGTAACACTCAGCTACTTATCTCATCATTGTGCATGCTATTTTTGTCAAATGCCACACTTTCTGAGACATGCCCACACTTACACAAATGTAAATGGGGGGGATCTAGCCAGTCAGCTCTGTCATTATTTCAATTTATTTCCATTTACCTCAACTTTTAATAGTATTTGATTGTATTTATGTAACTTTAAACAGTCCAACTGTTTGGCTACTGAACTCTGGTCCTACATGCCCTCTGCTCTGCTCTCTCATGCCTGTTTTAGCTGGGACATCCCCTTGACATGGACCCTGCTGACTGGAATGACAGATTAGCAGCTCTGCAGACAGAGCAGAGCGGCAGTGATGAGGCTTTATTGAGACATTTCATGCAGCACTGGCTTTAGCTGGAGACATGGAGCTTATATGTATGACTTTATGATTGTCTTGTCATTTCAAGCATGTGTGCTTGAGTATGTCTTTGTATGTGTATATGTACATGATTTAGATGCATGCATTCCTGCGAGTCTTAAAGAGATGTGTATCAGTGCATGGCATTGGTGACCACTGTATCTGGTGACTTTTTCTGACTGACGCCTGACACCTGACTACGGCGACTTGTAGTGGCCAAAATGAACCAGTGCAAGGACAGGCAAGGGTATTTTCTGCCTCAACTTTAACCAAGCATGACAGGCCACTTAACAGTCTCTAAACACGTGGAAACAAGTAAAGCAACAACTGTGATGTGTAAACCTCTGTAGTTTAATTATGTATCACTGGTGGCAAAGTTGTCATTTCCGATTTGCTCAGTTTGGTAATGTATTCATTCATTTGATGAAATGGAATGAAAGGTAAGCCTTTAAAATATCAAGTGCCAAAATCCCACTTTGGCACTGACAGGTAGAGTTACACACACACACACATATATATACACACAACTGCTGTGAAAAGACAGTCAAACCGAAAATAGATCCACTGGGAAAACTAATAATTTCAGCCAGCTTTCGCTTTGGCTGCAGCAGCGAGTGTGACTCTTTGTAGTGAGTCCAAGAACACTCTGTCAGTGCTGTCACTGTGTTTCTCTCCAGGGCAGAGACAATAAGCAGCAGCCAGGACAGTTTCCATCAGCTGGTATCACACCTCAGCTCTGACTTTTTCCACAAAGATCTGCACTGCACCACGATAACATTCAGTACACTTTTCATGCCCAATCAGCTGGGTCTACGCATTCAGTGGTGTGTGTAGATATTGGTCAAAATTTGGAACATATTTCAACCCAACTCTCGCTACATTAGGCTAATACACAAAAGAGGCAATATAGGCTGTATGAAAGACTACACATGTGAAAGACACAAAGCTCAAACTGGCAGGAAACAAAATGATCAATCCATAGGTAATAAATGAAACTCATTTAGCTGCATATTTATAGTCATTACATCAAATAGCTCAACAAAAACCATAACCATACCTTCATTAATGACCTATAAAATCATTGTCAACTCTCAGCAAGACATACAAAACTCTGATGTGTTCAAAACCACAGACCAAATATACAGTATATGTAGCTATCCAACAGCAGAGGATCAGCATTTCCATTTCCATTTCACATACCACACCTGCGTAAATTACTCCCTAAAATGCATCCAACAGCACTAAAACCCTGAAATATTTCACCCAAACCCCATTGCCCTCCACCATACCTGCAGCAGACAGGGCCAGCAGGGACAGCAAGCAGCACACAGACAGCAGAGACTTCATTTTGGCTGCCAGGGGCCTTCTCCTCATCTCCCCCAGCTATATATACTGCTCTGACAGAAGGTCAGAGGGCATGCCAGTGGAGGTGGCACCCAGCAGCTGCACCCGTATCAGCCATTGTGTGTCAGAACAGCTGCCTGGCCCAATCAGGAACGCTGAGAGCAGAAAGAAGCAGGAAGAAACTGGCTGGCCTTGTTGTAGTCCTGTATTTTTATCGACAATTGTGTGAAAGTTGGTGATTTTAATGCTAATGTGCAACTTTTAACTTCTTCTAATTATCAATACCATCCAGTAGTGTAATCATTACTTTCTACATCAATGTTCAAATGATAAAAAGGTATTTTCTGTATGACATGCACATCTCTCACAGCTGGAGATCTGTAGGAACTGTGTTCCTTCTAAAAAGGGATTACTATGAGGCCTGTGTGCCACCTGTGTTTATCAGAAATGTGAACTCAAGGCTATGACTCCAGAGCAACTTCTCTCTGCTGCTGCCAAATGAGAACTCACTCAATGTCACCACCTGGTGGACAAATAGGTTCATCTCGTGCATACTTGAAGTAAACTAGGAAGCAGAGGGATGTAATAAAAAAAGTACAAATTTTATTTTTTTTATCTTTACAAAGGCCTGTTTACCCAAGTTTTTATAAACAAAATATAACAGCTTCTCATCGACCTGGACTGATGGGAAAAAAAAAAAAAAAACAGAACAAAAATATAAATCACAAAAATATAAAAAATGCTTGTCACCAAAAATGGAAAAACAGGTAAAGAAAGACAGATGAAAAGACAGAAAGCCAGAACACAATAAACAGCTGTTGAGTCGTGTCACAGCAAAGAGTTTACATAAAAGTAAATGGCAAAATAATATCTTCCTCATCATTGATTCAGGCAGTACAGAACAGCAAGTGCTTCATATCAAATATCTCAAATTCCACCAAAAGACAGCAGTGCTGCAACACAATGTAGAAAAACATTTGGGGAAAAAGTGTTTAGCTGACCAATAACAAACCTCAGCCTAAATCCAGGCTGTGGATTTAGTTGCATTTGTCAGCAACACACCAAACCCTTAAACAAGTTTCACAAACAAAATATGAGAATTTCCCCTCATGATTGGCATGAGAAATACTAGTCTAACCAGATATAAAATTGATGTCAGTGAGTGAATAGTGTCCACGTATCACACACACAAGACAGTTTCACACTGAATGCATCAGTCATGTGTTAATGAAAAAAAGAGGAAAACCCGCAAAACAAAATGTCAAAACAAAAGCCCGCTTTAGACATGTTAGCAATTAGTAACATGCATTCAATTGGCAACAGAACATATAAGAGATCAAAAGACAGACAGAAATCCAAATAAAAGGAATGTTTACAGCATCAAGTCAGCGTATCAAATCGAGTATGACAGGAGGGAGGCTCGAAGCAGGGATTTCCAGTCAAATTCCCAAGAGAAATATAAGCAATGAAACATGAGGTGGACAGACATGGTGCATTTTAGAGAGAGCTGCAACTCAGTTCAGTGCTTTCCATTAAAGTTTTGCACTTTTTGTGGCAACTGATGCACTGAAAACGTACACTGATCTATCAGCACGCACTTCGTTTTCCAACAAACGCTGCTGATCCTCCTGAGTTCCAAAATTGGGTTTTGGGCTGGAGCTCGCATATGTTTTAAGGGTTTTTTTCTTCTATTTATCTCACAATGAGACAACACAAAATGTGCTGTCATTTGTAATCAGACAAGTCCTCCTACCTGCCCTCTAAGCAATTCCAAGATGTGGAAATGACACGTATCATTTTGCCAAAAATTCCGACGCACATAATAAAAGTGTCATGTAGGGTTTGGGCCTCAGCTCACTGCTGGTCAACAGAGCACCAGGTTGACAAAGAGCACCTTGCAAGTAGAGACTACATTCTTTGATACAAGCATGTCAAGTTTCATATATATACTGTAGGTGTAATGTTTACACCTATCAACGGTGCATAGACAACTTCACCTCATGTATAAATGACACCAACAAATGTACTGAAGATGGAATTGCATAAATACCAAAAAACTCTAGTGCATAGTCACTGAAATAAACAAACCAAGATTAGAAGATAGATTGGAAGTCTTTGGACGAAAACCGGAAGCCTTCATGCAAACTGAGCATGTGAATCTGTTTAAACAGCCAAACTTTCCATGAATTCATATGCAAGGACTAAGTTTGATTCAATCAAATTGTCTGAGAGGGAAATTTGGTTCTTTTTTTAAAAACCTCCTTTTTTTAAGGTTAGGAGTGGAACAACAACCACTGTCACCAGTAGACAACAGATGAAGGACCCTACACTTTGGCTGGGTTCAAATTTGAATCAGACTTTTGCAAAATCCACCTCAAGGCCTCCGGTTCCCTGTGAAAACCTGACAAACCTCCAATTTTAAAATAATAAAAAAAAGTTCACCTTCAACATTCAGTAACCCTGACAGAAAAAAAGAGTTAACAAACACATGTAAAACATTAAAACCAAATTACGATCAATGTAAATTGTTCAACAGCTTATTTTTTAAGGGCTTATTTAGTTATCAAAAACAACCTTTTTTTTCTTCTTCAAGTAAATCAGACATAATTTCATTCAACATCTATCCTCAAATTAGCTTTGCGATTGAGTTTTAATTTTTCCCAAACTTGTTAATTTAGAAATGCCTTCTGTTGTAGTTTAAGTTGGGTTTCGTGGCCACTGGCACTAGAACATCACCTAGCCAACCAGGAAACAAAGAACAACAAATTAAGACTGGGGAAGAAATAAATCCAACTCCATGTCCCTTTTCAGAATCAAAAGCTGCTTGCTTATTGTGTCATTACATTCAACTCTCCATTGTGCTGACTCCATCAATTTGTAGCACAAATAATACTGTCAGCGTGCCAGTGACGACAGGTAACTGATACTGCGACTGTATGTAGCACACATAAACACACACGAAGGATGGACTGATGCTGATAGCTTTTTACACGAGGAGACCCTCAAGTTGTCAGACCGGCTCTGACACTGAAAAACAGCCTCTAGAAACCCCAAAGGGCCTCCTCTGCACGCTGACCATCCTATATTTTCAATCTTCAGAGATTTTACAGTACAGGACTGACACAGAGCTTAACCACTGGATTTAAGAGTTTGGATAATGCCAAAGAAAGGTTTCTTTAAAAAAAAAAAAAAGTAGTCAAGCTCCTGGAGGGAATCTTACAGTGAGCAGGTATTTTAAGTGTTTGTTTGTGTGTGTGTGTGTGTGTGTGCGCGAGTTCATGGGGTGGATCAGTTCATTGAGCAGTCCTCTCCCTCTGTGTCGGTGTCTGTGTCCGAGCAGGCGGTGTCCATGGCGATGTGGGCGGGGCTAACGATGACCGCTCGCCTCTGCTCCTCCTCGGCACTCGCTCTCCTCTCTTGAGTGCGTTCGATGTGCTGGATGGCCTGAAAGCAGAGGATGAAAAACACTGAAGGCTGCAGCAAATATCCAGTCCACGGAGAGACAAATATTTTCATTACGAAATTATACTTAATTACTCAGGAATCTTAGAGCTGGCTCAACAAGGAACCTCTATTCAAAGTAAAACAAACTCCTACCTGCACAATGGTGTCCAGGTTCTGTCTGGACGTGGACACAGTGCTGGGGTGGACAGATGGGCTCATGGTCACCACAGTGACATGATGGTGGGGGTGCTGGGTTATTGTTGGGGCTGGGACGATGACCGTGGGGTGGTGGGTTGGAGCAGGGGGGGTGGGAGGAGCCAACACCTGGAGGACAAACAAAATATGAACAAAATAAAATTGTTTTTTTATTACATTTGTGTGTCTTTACATATAACTGTTACTGTTGAGCTCTGCATCATTTATAGACCAGTGATTTAAAAGGCTCACTTCAGAAACCATCTGAGCAAACTGCAGTGGGTTAGGAATTTGCAACACAGATGCATACTTTTTAAGTGCGTGTGTGTTTCTGACCTGTGGGCTGTGTGTTTGTCTGTCAGCGGAGTGGATCTGCTGCAGCCGTAACAGCGTCTGGCTCTGGAGGAGCGCCTGCTCCTCCTCCACCTGCTGGGTGATCACCTTCAGACGCTCTGGGTGCAGCTGGGTGTCCAGAGATCGCAACTGCACACAAACACAGGTATGAGTTTATTACATTAAAAACCATTTCAGCACCAATTTAAGGACAGTTGAAAATATATCCACAGCCTCTGAATTATTGCATAAATACAGCAATTCCAACAAAATTAACATCACAATAGCAGTGAGTGCTAATTAACCAATAAAACTAATACACAGGTACAATTGAAGATACGTTGATAAATAACACTAACACATAGTAACAAAAGCAGTAATTCATTCTGAGAGAAGTTTTATGCAGCATTCACTTTTCTACTGTGACTTCAGACAAAACACTTGTGCATCACTTGTGTTCTATTAAACATTGGTATTAAACAAAAACACTGAATAACTGCCCAGCTCAATGGTGACTCTTTGGAAATATCTATACCCTGCATCTCCTCTACTGTTTACTTTCCTCTTTCACTACCTGTTTAAGTTTCTGTTTGTCTTCCCCACCTGTTCAGTCAGATCCGGGATGTGAGCTTATCAGCAGCTGGCTGGTGTTCTGGTAAATCTGTCAACACCACCAGCTACCACCTAGTTATGGTGAAGGTGTTGGATAATCATGTAGAGGACTCTTATGCACGTTGTCTTTGTAAATCACTCTGTCATGTACTTACTTATGTTTTACTTTTTTAGTTTTCAAACCATCACAAATGAGTGCTGTTAAGTGCGGACAGCAGCACAAGATCATTATAGTCACGGTAGATAGCTCTATGTACGACTCTGTTGCATTTAGTTTAAGTTGGCACAGACACAGCATCACAAATCGAAACAGTCAACTAAGGGTAAAATATCATAAGCATAGACTAGATTTAGATAAGTTTAATGAGAATCAAAAAGGACTTACGACTGAAATAAAAGTTAAGATCTTTCTGAGAGAAATGAAACTCCGTAGAGAGCATGAGTCATGAAGAACCTCTGCAACCTCGACTCCTCCGTTTGTCTCACCTGCTCCTCCATCTGCATACGAGCCGAGCGCTCCTTGTCCAGTTGCTGCCGCAGCTCTAACATCTCCCTCCTCAGCTCCTCGACTTTCTCCTCCTCCAGCGTGTCTGGAGACCCGATCCCTTCATCCTTCTCCTCTGCTCGCCTCCTCTTAGGTGATGAGCCGCTAAACTCCTGGAGTGACATGTACGGTTAAATGTATAACAGACAACACGCATATTTACATATTAAAACTTTGCATGTGGATGGGGGTGCTCGAAAACCCAACCATCATAGTGTCAGTTTGTACACAACCTGAGGAGTTTCCACTGAGTTGAGTTGAACAAATGACCCGTGTGGCAAGAAAATATAACGGCAGGTGAACCAACAGCATGGTAAATAAATGAGACCGGTAAACACATGTTTTTCACATGGCTGCATAAAGATGGAGAACGTACTGTACTGCCTTTGCCAACACTTGCAAGCTGTGCAAATATGAAATTAACGTTTGGCTACAATGATACTTGCATAGGTTGTAATAATCACTAAGATATTTAAAGAGGTACTGCACACTTAAACATGTTTTTTGAGCTGTAAACTAAATGATAAGACTGTACTGTGATGAAACATCAATGCTGGTGTTAATATAGACATTACTTAGCAAATGTATATAAAAAAAATGCTGAGTTGATCAGTTGGGACCTATCTACGTCATGAAATTTATATATTACAAAAAAAGACTCTAATCGGTGTCAGTCAGTCTCCCCAGTGTCTCCTGACCCACACACAACAAAACCATGAGGTCACGCCTCCTACAGCTGTTGTTTCCTCACTTGGTACATTTTTTAAAATTTGCTAGGAGAGAGGGTTCTAGTAGAATTTGAGGGTGTAGTTACACTTTAATAAACTGCCCTGCCTGATATTTATGTGCTTCTGGTAGACCAGAAGAACTCAAGCTCAAGAAGAAGCCTCACCACAGCATCTAACACACTCCCTGATGCTGTTTGATAGCCAGCTGCCACCTGTACCACATTTAAACCTTACCGTACGTAACATGCCACACACTGGCATGGCCCGGTGAAGCAAAGCCTACAGCAGAGTCACTTTTTCCCCAAGGGAAATGGCAATTTTTAAACTTTGCTTAAATGGGGGAAATCCTACGCTGGTCTGAAAGATAGGAATCCATACAGTTTGATATAGCAGACACAATTATGGCACATGCTGTTACCTGGAGGAAGCGTTTGAGCTGGTTGTTCTGTGCCAGGAGCTGTGTCTTTTCCTGCTCCAAGGCGAAGATGTAGTCGGATGTCTGCTGCAAGATGGCCGCCTGGCAGAGACGAACCAAAGAAGTGAATACAAGAACAGCGCATGGACAAATAACTTGAAATTCATGTAAAGCAATTCATGATGATTGTGCCCAATCATTTAAATCTTCGTCACAGTGCGTCATGATCTACAGGGCCACAAGAGAGATATTTTCTATGCTTCAGTGTTTGCATGCTTTCTGCACCTTGCTGAGCTTCTCTCCGTCTGTGTGGGGCAGGAGTGTTTTGAGGGACTGGAAGCCTGCGTTGATGCTCTGCATGCGCCGGCGTTCGTTGCTGTTGGCAATCTCTCGGCGGATTCGTCTCTCCTGGTCCTGGGCTGTCTCCGGACTGAGGGGGATGTTGGCCAGGCTGAGGGAGGATGGTCAAAAAAGAGAGACAATCATTATTCTGTCCATGAGGGCTTTGTGTCCAATGAGAAGGCAGAAGCTCCTCTCTGACGCACATTTATCCTTCCTCTTACTCAGGTTTTCAGTAAAAGGAAGAAACGTTCGCCTTACAAGTTATTTTACCAAGCTGTTACCATCACAGTCAATGCAGCTAATAGAAACATTTGCACAATCAGCTAACAACACACACCTCTGAAACAAATCTGCCATTCTTCACCAAATAAACAGCAACAATAAAATGTGCAATGAGCTGATCTCTGACACGGTCCTTAAACCTTAAACCCATAAATTACTTTATTAGGCTGTAATCCCGACCTCTATACATTCCTCAGTCAAGCTGCCTGGAGGTCTTTGAGTTTGGCTGAACTCAGTGCCCCCTCACACACCTCCACCCCATGAGGTTGGATGTCACGGGGCAAAACCTCCTCTGTCCTACATACTCAGGGTGAGAAATACGCGAACCAGTAAGCCTTAAAGTTGACCATGGTGCCAAGAAGACAACAAACCTGTAGAACCAGATCTGGGATGTTTATGAAAATAAATTTAAAAAAAGGTCAGACAGAGGGCACACAGCTCACATGGCTCTAAAAAGTTCTTTGTTACAAAAGATGAGTGTGTGGGTGTGCAGCCATACTCTAATGGTCAGAGCTAAATTTAAATAGCCTGATTTGATTACAAAGGTGTGTTTACCAGCCAGTGATGTCATCTTAACTAAAAGCTAAAAAGCAGAGAAACACACCCTAAAAGGAACATAAAAATACCTTCATTATCTCATAATGTATGCAAACTCCCTTTAAAATAATTGCTTAATTCTGTGCCTCAATTTTATATAACTTTGAGAGCAGTTTTCTTACATTTATCTTACTCTACCAGTTACACCCTTAATAATGAACATACAGTCAGACTGGGGAGCATAAGCAACATTTAAGGCTTAATTTGGTCATTTCATCCCTCAAAAGTTATTTATTTTACATATGCTCACTTAATGTCAGATGTTCAAGGCATCTTTAAGGAGTATAATGAAGGGGTTTTGTCTCCTGGTGTTTTCTAATGTACAAACCATGTGTGACAAGTATGGTGAAACAATTAACTACAGAATAAAAGTAAAAATAAAAAGATTATCAATTCAAGCTTACTAAGTGTCAATCAAAGATCGACTTCAGTCCGTCAAATTAAATGTGTGCTTGTTATATCTAACTTATGTGTGTGTGTATATATATATATATATATATACACACTGATATTACACATCACCATCATTGTGTGCCTCATAGGCACACAAATTTAGTTGGTATTATTAAAAGCCATCTTCGTGCTGACACAGATCTGTCAGATCTTCGACCAGAAACCACACAGAAAAACAACCCCATCTATCCCCCACAGGTTAGACGTGTCGGGGTTTTAAAGTTTATAGATTAAATCAGCTGTTGTCAGCTGTTGTTGCCAGGAGCTGCGGACCTCCAACATGGCCGCCGGAGGGCGCGTCAGGCAGTCTGGACTGTAGCAGCAACGAAATGTGACTCCAGCAGCAGCAGGCCGGGCCCCCTGGTATCATGGAGAACAATGCTTTCTACCGTTAGCACTAAGCTAGCAAACACTGACTGACCTGCTACCAACGAATGTAGACTTGCGTAGGCCGTTACACGTATACGACGACGTGTTTCGGTTGAACAAGCTAGTACATATGAGTAAAAAACAGTCAGCACATACACAATACGGTTAGAAAACGAACCCGATGTGATAGCTAACTAGCTAGCCAAGCTAAGCTAATTTTAGCACACGACACAGCCGTGGCTGCTGCGCGGAGCACTATTTAACTACGCATATAGCATAGCTGAAACCCCATTTTGCTCACCCGCATTTAATACAGATACAAATAAATCACACATACACGTAATTCGGTGAAAACAGTAAGGAGCGTAGTTACAAACTCGTGATTTGGTGTATAGCAGCGAAGCGGCGGGGAACACGTTAACTACCACGTGGTTGGTGTTCAACTGGACGCAAATGTATCGATTTCATCTCGCTAATTTACATATTTCTGAGCTTAATGGCTGAAAACATGCCTTATGGGTTATTACATGTAATTCGGCCAGAACATGTAATAACACAAGTTAATTTATCCTCGGTTTTCTCGCCGCCAACAGCAGCAGCTGGCCAACAAGCTGCTAATTTCTACAACCATGCTCCTGCTGCCAACATATCGACACGACGCTAACACCTAGCATGCTAACTGAAGTCATACTGCATCACACACATACACACACTACAGCCACATGAGGGATGATTTGTGCAAGCAGTTTCGTATGAAGAAAAAAACAGCTAGCTACACACCTGCAAAGACCCCCAATAACATCCTTCTCCGTCTTCTTGAAGTGCTGTAAGGACGGTATCTTCTCTGTCGGCATCATGAAATATTCCATGCTTTCAAAGCCACCTTCTGTAGTCCGTGTTTTCTGTTTTTTTCTTCCTCCACTGCTGTCGTTGTTAAAATATAATTATGTACGTTTTTAGCGCAGAGAGATCTCGCTGTACTCCTCAATGGCGCATGTCTAAAATACAGTTTAAAAACCTGGCAATTTGAAGAACAGACTTAGAAAAATAAAAGTAAGTTCAAGCTGTGTTGCTTCCCACAGCTGATGGGGTTCCCTCCAATGTGTGTGTGTGGCTTCTTGCCTCCGCCTACTACGTGTCTGTGTGTGTGTGTGTGTGTCTGCTGCCTCCGCCTACTACGCGCGTGCGCGCGTGTGTGTGTGTGTGCAGCTGGTCTGTGTGAGGCGGGAAACAGCTGGTTGGAATCAGAGCCCGTTTTCCGGAGAGCAGAACAAACAGACCTGCGAGAGTCACTGTGTAACTACAGTGCTTAAAAAAAAACCCTCATACAGAAAATGAAAGCTAGCAGTGAACAAAAGAACATGAATGATTGTGTAATAGCACAACTATCAGCAAGGAGGAACAAACTAGAGTTAACAAACATTAGTGGATGAGATAACATTATGTCTGATGGATAATGTGTTAGTTATGTGACACCTATTGCTGAAATACTAGGCTACTATAGTTTACTGTAGCCACAGTCAGTCAGCTGCACACATAATAGTTTTTATTATCAAAGCTAGATTTCCAGCTGGAAGTGGTAAACTCAGGTTCACCATGTCACTATTAGTTTAATTAATTAAAATTGCAAATGTGTTTGTTAATACTATATGCATCACTAAATCCCATTAAACACGGAAATGAGTATGTTGATTATGCTGTAATATTACCTAATCTTGAGGCCCCCTCAATAGGGGCCATCCACAGCTCATTTTTGCCCCGGGGCCCCCCAGTGGATTAATCTGGCTCTGGCTCCTATTCATTCTGGTTATTACTTACCAGAGTGTATTGAAATGACACCTTCTGTCATTTTTCATTTCGAGTTCACCTTCAAGTTGAAGTATATTTTTCATTTCAGGTGTAACAAATACAAAAAGAAAACAAAACTGTTTCTTTTGACCAGAATATAAAACTGACAATATGTCAGACAAAAGCATCAAGAAGAACACATAAAACATCTACTTGTAAGGATATAATATAATAATATGAAAGATTTCCCCTGACAGGTTGCATAACAGTTTACTACACAATGATACTAAAGGTAATGTATAATATATCCAGCATGAACAGTCCAGAATGGTACAGCAGGTGGCAGTAATGCACCATGAAAGCAAAAGCAGGATGCTGCATTTACATGGAAAATATTAGTCAAAAAAGAACTGTAAATGTACAGTAAATGGTACAGTTTGGATATAAAGGAAATGATGAAGAGAATGGATCCAGAATCACTTCAGTTGTTAACCCTGAATTGACAAACATAAATGGCAAATCCTGTTCAAACCTGTTTTGTGAATGAAGAGACTCAACCAGTAAAGCCAAGTTAATTTTAATCTAAATTTATAAACACATTGAGTGTTAAATCTACAAGACAGGATATAGGAGTGTGCAAAGATAGACAGCAAGAAAGTTCAGAGTGTCACTACATCGGCAACAAAACTTCTTTTGCCTGCTCTCTTCATACTGGCAAGCTCTCAGCTTTCTTTGTACCTCTTGCATGCAAACTCCAAGTGATTTTCTAAATGCAGAGTAGTTTGTTCTATGAGGTAGTCCTGTATGTAAAAACCACAACACACCTCAAGTATTGTTTCTTAGGTTTTTATTTTTGCCATGCAATAAAAGTTTGCTATAAAGACCATAAACAACAAAACATAACTTTATATATTGTACAAAGATAAATATTTGGCCCTATTCCGCCTGACAGTTAAATAAACAAACTGATTCTCTCCCCCTTTTCCCCCCACATATCTTGTTTAAGTATGACTAACACACAGAGAAAACTATACAACTTTCTCTATTCACCTTAAAATAGGATATATTCTTTTTGGGAATAATACAAACCTGATAGTAAGCTACTCTTCATACCAGAAATACCCCAACATCCTACATTTAGATATGTTAGTGCATCTAGTGTGTTAAGTTAAACATCTGCAGCAAAGTTTATCCACCTATATTAAAATATTACAGCTCTGCTTTAGAAATGTCTTATTGATTCAAATAATAAAAAATGCGCAGCACTCAAGGATATCAGCTAAAATACAATAGAGCAAGTAGCACACATCTTCAATGGTAAGTGCATCTTCATGATATAATAAAGCAGCTTTCTTAGCAGACAATTAGTCTAAATTTTGACAGTGGGCTTGATGCTGCAGATGAGTAGCCCCAAACAGCAGATACTCTACAGATTAGATTCATTACATCTTTAACCCTGTAAAGCCTTTAAAGGCTGTATTCCCGCAAAAAGTGAACAGTCATGTTAACACGATATAATTACAAGTATGCTTCCATTCAAACAGGCCTTTCCTTTGGGAAACAGAAACTTGGAATGCTTGAAGATGGTAATGGAGTATAGACTTAACACGATAGACAAGTAAAAAGGAATGCAAGGGATAAGTGTGGCATGATGGCTATGGCCACAGCTAAGTATGATTGTCAGTCTCATGTAGAAGTAGTGCCCATATATGACCTTTGACCCCTTTATGATAAATACATTTCCACTTGAAGCTTAATATTGTAAACCTACAGTGTACATGTAGGCATGATCATCCTTCATCTATACCATAATGTGAGATGTCGCCTTTGGACAGAACAAAACATGGAAGTCTGATATTGTTGCTTTGTCCAAAGTTGAAAGATCACTGAGCTGACAGGGCGCCTCCTGTTGGCACTGATGGTCTGATCCTCTTGGCAGCAGTTTCCTCCACCACAAAAGTGTAGTTATACTGAAACAAACAAACAAACAAACAAAAACAAAGTAAGTATATTCTTTGTTAAGAAAAGATTATGTTCTTTATTTAAGACTCACAGAGCTGAAATCGAGAGTCAGATGTGACCTTACCTCATTTTCAATGTCTTGAAAAGACTTTATGCAAATGTTGTTTAATTGAGAGTTCAGTTGGGTCTGAGAGACAGATAAGACAAAGTAAAAACAAATGTGAATACATGTTTAAATTAGATGCTCGGGGTGAAAAAGGACAAGACGAGAGATAAAATGAGGCAAAAAACAGACGCATTTTGCAATGGTATCCATCACTTTAGTATTGTTGAAAATATCAAACGTACCGTGCCATTTGCATTGACATCAAACTTTGGGTGAAGGCTAAAGGGAACTCCATCTAGAGCTGCAGAGAGTGAAGGTCGGTAATAGTTGAGTGGGATGCTTGCAGTTAGAAACAGTAATAAGTTTCCTGTATATGAGGAGAGGCTTGTAGAGTACCTGTGATTCCATGGATACTGCTGTCAGCAGGTTTGTCCAAGTTGTCCTTGGTGTGGAGGTTGTAGCGTCTCTGGCTCAGTTTATTATGTGGCAGTGGAGGAGGAGGGTTGCTGTGGAGACAAATAGATAAATACTAATGCCAAGAATGAAACATCATACAAACGTTGCTATACTGCAGGGTTATGAAACTGCATTCTCTCTTATTTTACCTATATCAGTGGAAACACAAAATTATTATGTTTTTCTCTATCTTATTGCTTACAAATTTTGTTTTCCAATCCGTTATTGTCATTTGAATTGGCTGTATTTAAATACCTCTGTACCAGAAGAGCCATAACATGTCCCCAAATTAATAATGACAAGTACTAATTTTGAGAATTCTTAAAATGCACTGTAGGTCTTCTCTATATTAGACATTAAATAATAAGTACTGTACCTGGGTCTGAGGGGCAGAGGAGCAGACGGCTGCTCCAATGAGAGACTGCGAAGGTCCAGGCTGACTTTGCGGGGCTTGGCTTGGGGCATGGGGCTAGAAAAATAGCCCTTTCTGCACCACAACACGTAGCCATGGATGTCTCTGGGGGAAAGGCAGGTTTAATACATTTAGAACTGTATAATTACCTATGAAGTACTGAATGCACAGTTGAAAGCAAGTGATCTTTAAATAACTTATTTCTGAATACAGACCACTGTGTTTAGGTTATGGGATTTAAGAAATGCCTTGATAAAACAGGTGCAAGTCAAATGTTTGTATATAGGAATACTACCAACCCCACATATGTGTAGTGCTGCAACATCATTTTGCTTTTGGCTGTCAGTTTGATATCCAACACAGCTGTGTCCACACTGCCCACCGGGATGATGCGTACACACACCCGTTTTTTCTTCGAAACAGAGGTCTCTGGACACGCAAACACACAAATACAGAGAACGTCCATCAGACTGCAAATTAAATTAGCAGTGAGTAAAATAAGACATAAAATATCTAAAGTGTGTAAACAACTGTATGTGTGTGTGTGTGTGGCTTGTATTGCTATCTTCGTGAGGACAAATTTTAGCTTTAAACCATCGTAGTGAGGACATTTCTGCATTGTGAGGACACTACTTCAAGGGACTGAAGGCTAAGACATGGTTTTAAGATTAAGGTTAGAATTAGGTTAGAGTTAGGCATTTAATTGTGTTGGTTAAGGTTAGGGGCTAGGGAATACATTATGTCAATAAAGGTCCTCACAAGTATAGAAAGACAAAATTGTGTGTGTGTGTGTGTGTACTCACTTGGTTCCAGGTGCTCTGCTATATAGCAATAACCGTGAGGAATAGAGTCCTTGTCTGAAATAAGCTGAATGTCTGACACAACCATACCACCTGCCAAGTCCTATAGAGAGAGAGATGCAGTCCGTTTAGGGAAGACAGGAGGGACAGAGAATAAAGGGCTGGTGGGAAACATACATGATGTATTGTGGTACTGTGAAGACACAAGTAATATGGTTATTAAAAGTATTGAAGTGTCTCTCTGATCTGATATCTGTCTGTTACCTTGCTGTAACAGAGGTAATATCCAGACTTCATCGCAAAGCTGCGTGTAAAGTTCGCTGTTGCACCATCTTCTGTGATGCTGATCTGCAGAAGGGCAGAGAGATTAAGAAGAAAAGGGGTATGATTATGACTATAATATGTATTAAATAGCTGGTCATGATGCTTTTCAGTTAGACACATACAGTTGACGTTTACAAATTCAGTGGCTACACGACATCCTTTTTTTGTCCGGATCTTTAGAGAAGGTAGTTTATAGTCGGTTGACGTCACTTTTAAACAACTACTCTGTTTCTAAAGGTCAAGTTTCCAGCTGCTCAAAACACTCAAACTGTCCTACTTAACATTTCCAAAAGCATCTCATTGAACTTTGATGCTGGAGCTTGTACCATGTTCTTAGTATTTGATCCTGCTGTGATACTGTATATTGTAACTGTCTGTCTATAACTAGATAGACTGAAATAATATGGCTGGTCAAATTTGGGCCCCATCCATACGTGATACTGTGTTTCCACTTGTCCTTCCACTGTGAGGATGCATCATGGATACAAGTTCATTTATCAAGGCAAAAAATATCAAATTCCCTACATTTTAATCTTAAAGTGCAAAGTCAGACACGTTTCTGTGTTTGCAAAATATTGTACACACCTATGTTACAAGCAGATGAGACTACTGCAGCATTCTTCCCCTTAGCCTTTGGAAAGAATCTAAGTTTTCTTTCATTTCAAGACATTAGGCAAACTGTTTTGTGGTCACTGTGGAGTGAAATGTGGAAATACCAGGTTCCTATTTATTTGGTAGGTTTCTAAATGGTTTAACATTGTTACTCTGGTGGCAACCATTGTATATGGACAATTGTATAAACCTATATATCTCTGTTCGTACCAGGTTGAAATCTTTGGGGCAGGTGCTGCTGTTGGAGGTCCACGCCACTGCCGTAATTGGCCGGACTCCCCCATGATCTATCAAAGACATCTGAGGAAGACAAAAAAGAAAAGAGTACAGTAAACAAGGAAGGCACAGGGCGTCTGGAAGGGGGAACAGCCATACTGTATATGGGTGTGTTTTAACAGTGGAGGCAAACACAAATGATGGATCCCAACATATATAAAATTGTGTCAGTCTTCTCATTGCCAGAGGAGGTTTTTATACAAATTAAACTACTGTGGTAGCAGATATTCTAATTATCTGTCATTTCTTGTGTGTGTGCGTGTAAGAATGTGCTTTCTCTGGGACTTATTGGCATTGTGAGAACCAACTTGCTGACGAAAAGTGAGGACTCACAAAGGTAAATAGGCTCCCATTCAGTCTAAGAATTCATGCTATCCCTCGGCTACATTGTCTAGGACAGAAAGATCCTATTCAGTCTAAATAGTCATGTTATCTCTTCATGTTAAAGGACAAAAAGGAACTATTCAGTGCAAGAATTCATCCCTAACTACAGCAGTGAAGCGGCAGTTCCTCCTGGGGAGTACTGCATTTCCCTTTTTAGTAGATGTTTCTACATTTAAAAGTTATTTTGCCAAGCACCCCTATTCTGGCAGAAAGTAGGGTTCGTTGATATAGATAAAATCTTGGTATGGCAAAATCACTGATGGTAGAGAAATGTATAGTGTCTCATAGTATATATTATAATGTTACATATCTCTAGTCACCAGAGGCCCTGAACCCTTTTTGGTTTGTGATTCCTATAAAAATAAATAGATTTCTACTGGTGACCCATGTTAAAGGTTTCATGCTGCGCATTGAAGTTTCAAAAATGAAAAATATTTCCCCTGTTCAAATGTTTGAAATTTGATTAATTATCAAATGCCTAGAGACTGACAACTGTCTTCAGTGGGAAATGTAAAGTGAGGGTAGGTTTGTTAGATTTTATTTATTTACTTACCTACCTATGCTTACTTACGTAATACCTATTTTTATTGTGTGAACTTTATTTAGGTATCAGGGTGGAGCAAGTTTGACAGTTTAATTGCTTTACCAGCAACTTTGATATCAACATTGTCAGACTTCTATCTGTCCTAAGAAACTCACGTGTGTTGTAATAGAGTTATTCATAACCCCCCATGAGTAAATCACTAATAAAGACTAATTTGGAGTCGTTTTTCATGTACTTCTATACCAAGCCGAGCTTACCGTACAATACTTGCAACCTTTCCATTGACAAAACTTGCTGCTTCTTCAAAATTAGCTTAATTCCTTTTGTTTCACGAGTCGACTAATACAGTCATAGAGATACATACTTACTGTGTCTCTGTGTTCACTTCTGTCTCTTCGAAGTGACGAGGTTTGGCAGGCGAAGAACTTTTTAGTTAACAGCCGAAATTTCTTGGTCTTCTTTGAATAAGCAGGAAGTACTGAATCCATTCTGACTCCAACTCCCATCAAACCACGCGGCAAGAATTAAACTGAGTCTGAACACAAGATGGCGGCATTACAACACTCTGTTGTCCAATTTCACAGCTTCCATTAAAAATGCTTCTTCGTCGCTAATTGTGTACACGAAATGTTGTATTTGATAATTTGTTGTTTTTTTCTCTTTGTTTGTGTTGTTAATGTACTCAAATATAAAAGGATGAATAAACATTTAGCCTAGTTTAGCTCGTTCACAAACAGGCAACTGCATTAGGCCTATAAATGTGGACAGAGGGGTGCTGAAAGAAGGATCGATTCTCATTTACATGGCAATGAGGGTGAGCAGGGTAGGCTGAGGTGGAGGAAAGGAGAGAGTGAGAGGAGGATAATGAAAAAGGGCGACAAGAGGTGGGCAAGATGGGGAGCAAATGGAGAGAACAGGGAATGAGAGATAGGCCCAAAGAAGGGATGAATTGTAGACAGTGGTGTTTTAAAATGGCAAGGAGAAGATCTGAGGCGAGACTGGCAATGAAAACTATGCATTCACACACTTCTGGCCTAAGGGATAAGGATATATATCTTATATTTTTCTTACAAACAACAAATCCCATGAAAAGATCAAAATCAACAATGAATTGATAACAAGTACAGTATTGCATGTGTAGCCAAAGATGTGGTTTATTCCTCTGTGCCACAGTCCTCCATTGTTGTTGAATTAAAAACACATCAACGTTGCACTGGCTGACTTCATTACCTTCATTACCATGAACATGGGCACTGTAGACTATTTTGAATAGACACCGCCCTGCTGCCGTAAATACTCACTAAAGCAAATGTGTTGACAATAGTTGCTAACAAATGCGCTATTTACTCCTGACTGAATCATTTTTGCTGTCCTCAGCTGTTTTAGGAAATGACCTAGCCTTTTTTAAGATGTTAGCAAGAACCAATGGGATAGAGTGCCACAGAGAGGGAAGGGAAGACACAAAGCATTGAGGACTAACACGTTCGTTTTCATCTTTTCATGGTTGTTTCACAATATGAAAAATATACCAGCCTTATCCTTGAAGGTACTGTTTTAATGTAAACACTCTGCGGGCGACACAAAATAATATTCTCACAGCAGCAGCAGTGGGGGCAAATCCAGAGAGGTTATGTTTAATTCAAGACATTTTTTGTGGCCTCCGGATCGTCTCACTCCTCAATGTTCCTGGGATGTTTGCATCTGTTTTGAGTAGTCGCTGAGCACAAAGACTGTGAATAACCCAGTGAAAAATACCCAGATACCTAGAAGAAGTCACTCTTAACCTTTGTTTATAATTTTCCCCATGCAGCATGGAGCCAACTGCATAAACATAGGCTCGCTCCATATAAAGACTTCAGTTCAATAAGTCATTTGGAATAAGGCCCTTTGATGGCTACAGACAACACTCACTCATAACAGACACTCCTCTTAATCAACTTTAATGTTGTCTGTACATGTGTGAAATTGAGGAAAAAGACACTTGATTGGAGCATCCAGAGGTGCTCAGGTCCCTGTTGGCATGGCAACATGCAGAGCAGACCACCACAGGGGGTGGTTGTAGGGGGGGAGGCTGGAGTGGGTGGACTGTTCCATCTTGGTGAAAATGGAAATCAGTGTTTATTCTGAGCATTTAGCTTTATTGGCTGATTGGCCAATTAATGAGAATGAGCCAGCTGTTTCTGCTGAGACTAAAACAAAAGGGAGAGGAGGCAAATTGCCAGTGAGCGCTTCTGTGTGTCTGGATGCCTGCACATCTGCGTGTCTGCTCGTTGGGGGAGCATGCAGCTGCCTGTGTGTGAGTGGTAGTAAATATTAGAATGATAGAGTGAGTGAGAGAGCAGGTTCAAATGCTCTGGTGCTTCCTACTATGCTGTGGGAATTCATTCAGCTTTTCCAAGTCAGCCTCCTGTCTAGAGTGACAGCAATAGACACACATGCGTTAAGCACATGTACACACAAACACACATTTCTCAAAAGCATGACGTCTCAATCACACTGAATTGAGTGGGGGGAAAAATACTACATGGCCACCACCACACACACAGGGGTTCCCCACAACTTGTAGATATGTGTTCTGAGGTAGTTACACATTTAAATAAAATTTGTTTGAAAGAAATATTGCAGAACTAGCTAGTTACGAGATGAAAATGGACAGTGAAAATCTAAAGCTCCAACACAACAATTTGGTGCTGGAGCTAAATTGTATGTTACCATAGTACCAGAATCATCATCAGAAACCACCCCCTACACGCCAGAAACAAAGGAATTGTAGTGATGAAATTACTTGACATTATAGCAGCCACCCAATAAAGTTATAGCCTCCAATATCTGAGCAAAAGATCCTTTATTTAATCTTTACATCAAGAGATCAAAAATTAAGCTGCATCAGATTGAAGTACAACCCAGTTTGTGAAATAACTGTATAAAAATGATTGATTTTCTTATAGCACAGTATTTTAAAGCTGATCATCATTACTGCCACCAATATTAAAAGTAAATCCAGCGTGTATGATGACCTGCTGATTAGCTTAATGCAGATAAAACTGAACTGGATGAAACGTAACGTCCTGTTGAAATATAATTTCATTTTACACAATACTATACAGTCCGATGAGGTCACCATAAACTCAATAGTGTGCATCAGAGATGCAGTCTCGGTAGAAACAGGGCACCTTTAGGTAGCCTATTCTAGGACGTCCCAACACACACACACACACACACACACACACACACACACATAATTAGTATTAGTGGTGGTAGCATCATCATCATCAACAACAACATTGTGTCCATGGTGAAATTTCAAATCAAACTGCAGCATTTCCCGGAGCCCGCCGACATACTGATGGAGAGCTGCGCCAAAGCAGCCAGAAACACCCAGAACAAGACCGGAATTTAATCAAGGTTGATTTCAAAATAAAAGCACTGAAACTCTTAATTCTTACTCTATAGACATTCTGGACTGTTTAATGTCTGTGTAGGTTAACTGTTTATGCAAGGTAGCAAACATCCTTCTAAATAATATTCATAGGTTTGAGTTTTTATGAATGTTCTGCAGCTCTTTGTATTTCAGTGGCCATATTATTCTGTGTGGCTTGACACTGGGTGTTACAATGATTTTTCTGTTCTCCTTCAGGACCAGTCTGTGGAGCACTCCACACACCGCTTGTCTTCTAGGATCTGCTCTATCAGACACACGTAACACGTAAAGCATTTTTATAACGTAACATTTTCACAAGAGACGAGAACTAAGGCTAGTGAATTAGAGCAAGTATGCGATAGAAATGTCCCGATGTGTGTTCAGGCAGCCCTGTAACGCATTGGCCATCGGTGTCTCATCCAGGGTGGACCTGTCGAATTCTCCAATGTGTGAATGTGTGCTGGGATACCCACAGTGGGCACAAGATAAGCAGTTTAAATAGATGGATTGATGATGTTAATGTAAGTCTGCCATTGTCCAGTGCTGACAAGTAGGACAAAGGGCCCATTCAGAAGGACAAACTGTGTTATGGAACCATAAAAATATACAACCAAATGTTATATCTGTCTTCTGAATATGTTCCAAAACACAGCATGATATGACCATTAGTTGGACTGATTCGACCATTTGTGTGTTTTGGCAATTTGCATTGACGTAGGCATATATGCTGTCAATACTGTCTTTGGATAAATATAAGACACGGCTTGTCCACTGATTTAGGCCAAGTCATCATTAAACACGCATTTGCGTTAAGGCGTTTGTATTATTTGGAAATGCTTGAGCGGAAGTTGCCTCTATTCATCCTGTGTAACTTGACAGTGGGCGGCATTGCTTCGTGGTGTTTTTCGGGGAGGAGTGTGGCAGGGAAAGAAAACAGCTATAACTAATGGTACAAACCTGGCAGTGTGAGACGTGGACGGAACCAGACAGATGAAGTTCCTCAGGAATAGCTTTCCTAGACCGTGTTTTAGATGACCCTGTCGGTTCACACTTTTAATGACCGAGCAGGTATACGGACTCGTGAATAAAAAGAGAGCAGGCGGAGACGAAGACATCAAAGGGACTAGATATAGCACCGTCCAGACCATTATTTAACACACGAGCCGAACAGCCTCTCAAAGCAGGAGCGAGTTCGCTTTGTAACAAGCCAGTTTTGGTAATAGTCGGCGTTTTGTTGCTCATATTAAGCCCACTCTCCATAACTACTGTGTGCACGTATGACCGCTCAGATAGTCTACGCTTCATTTTCTTTTGAAGCTTTTCTCCCCTTCGGATCCTCCTGATTTTGCCTTTTCAGGGGAAGAAAAGACGTGCGCACGCGCGTCGCGTACCGCTACTCATAAAAACAACAGTATCTTACCATAGGCTAATATTTTTTGAACCGTGCCCTCCCATGCCAAAGAAGAGCCACAGTTTGTAGAGTCCTAGTTGAGCAGCGTTTTCTCGTTTTCTTCAGATAAGTAAACAGTAAGGCTGCTGCACTTCGTTATTTTTCCTTTGTTGTTCAGACCGAGACAACCAGATAGCCCCAGCTGAGGCAACACGGCTCTCAGTTTTCAGGCCTGTATGTTTTTTTGGAAAACTTTTCAACCTCTCGGTATTCTCAGTGCTGAAAGTTGGAGAAGGAGCCCCCTTTGTAGTCATCCTCCTACCATCTCTCCCTCCACCATAAGTGGCAGATTGGAGGTATGGAGGACCAGGCCCGCATGATGTTGGGTCATATTGGACTAAATGGACTGTCTCATGAGGATGTGGGTGATCCTGACAACATAAGGAAACATCACAACCTCGGTCAACCGCAGCAGGACATTGGTGACATCCTCCAGCAGATCATGGCCATCACAGATGAGAGTCTGGATGAGGCCCAGGCCAGGTAATAACACGGTACCAGTGAGGGCCTGATATAGAAGAGAGAACATGTTTAAGAGTTGGATTTGGGTCTGCACAGGGGGATATCATCATCACAACATCCCCTCTAGCTTGCATGGTCTTACACACACATCACACACTGTAATACACTGTAATAACAACCCCATAAAACCCAATACTGCTGGGACTTTTGTGCCCCTTTTTTGTGACGGCCTAGGTGTATCTTCCATTACACCCCGTCCCACTCACAAACACACATACATTATCCTGCTGTCCTGTGTGCGCAGTGTATAGGCATACTTTTAATTTGCTTTCCTCTTTTTTTCCACATTTAAAATGAAGCTAGCCATTTGGGGGATTGACTGAGGGGAAGGGGCTGAGGGAGGTGTTAGGAGTTGGTGTGAAGCTGCTTATCAGTTACATGATGGGAGGATCGATTAACACTCCATCTGAGCCTGTTTTTACTGTAAATAGCCCCTGTGACCCATCATCTCCCTTCAACATACTAACACATTGGATTGTTAGATAGATTTTTACTGTTGCAACGCTGTTTTTTACAGTACAGCATTTACAAAAACTTGTACATTACAGTAAAATCTGACTTGAGATGTCTGTGACACTGTGTCGTGACTAAACCTGTGGGTCATAGCTCTGTGGTGTTGAGCGCAATAGTTAGCATACTAGGGCATGAAATCACAGGGGTAACTCATAGGGCTACGTAATAATTCTTGAGACTTTGGTCTCAAGTAAAGTTTAACAGTGGAATGCAGTTCACTGGTTTGAACATCACTGATTTTGCACACATTTGCAATATTGTGATATGCACTGACAGGGGAAAATCGTTATTAATATTGTGATAGTACAATGCAAAACTATAACAAAAGTTTGCTTTATATAAAACCAAGTCATCTACTGCATGATACATCACAGTATCTGTAACTAAAAATTCAAGTATACCCCTATAAAGGAAAAAGCACAGACAGATATGCATATTTTTAAAATATTTTTTAGTCCAGCACCATTTTTTGCGGCCTTCATTCATCTAATATTCCTTACTATTACTGTCTTTGTCCCTCTGCTGATCTTGTGCTCAGTGTTTCAAACTCTTTATTTGTTTCTCCTTCACTTTGTAATGTAACTTTTCTAAAACATATTCTCTCGCCTGCCTCTGTGATTTTACCATGTCTTTTTTTTTTTTACAAGTTTTACAGAGTCCAATAGCAAGTTGAGATAAAACATCATACACCAGAGTTGCACAGTGTGAGCATTTGTAAAAGCAACATGAACGTGTGACTGTATCTACAAATTCAAATAGCCCTAAACTGGCAAAAAATTTGACTGCCAGAAAACAGCAGATTTCAGATCAAACGTCTGCAGGACCAGAATGAAGCATCTATCCCTGGTGGGCATCTGGTGTCAGAGTATCATTATTGTATCGTTAAAAACAATATGACATTATATTGCAATATTGATTTGGTCCCATGCATGTGGACACAGACTCGTTCCCTCTTAAGTTTTCAATGTGTTTCTGCATGATTGTGTATTCAACCTCTCCCCTTCTCTTTCTTCACTAAGTCCAGGTGAATTAGGCAGCTATGTGCTCAGGCCTGTTTTCAGTCAGTCAGGGGCTTTAACACGTTGCACATCTGTACCCAGTCTGTGCCTGTAACAGGTAGAATATAAAGTCTACCAAAGAATGGTTTGTAATTCACAATCTCTGTCTCTCTGTCTTTCACTTTCCATAAAAGGAAACATGCTTTAAACTGCCACAGAATGAAGCCCGCCCTCTTCAGTGTCCTGTGCGACATCAAAGAAAGGACAGGTAAGCTGACCATTTGCATCCTGGCGACATCAGCCAATGAAGAAAAAGGTTGCATGCTGATAAGGATAAGCACCTACTCACTGTCAATCAGCTTTTCCACAAGGTAAAAAGAAAAAGGTGGCAAAGAGGGAAGATGTAATAGTTTGGAGGAATGAGAGTCAGAAAAGGGAACATTTGTAAAGATGGAAGAGATGATTCTTTCTCTAAAAATGTGAGGCATTTGCCTGCCTGTTCAGCTCAGTTGTATATTTCTCAGACCACAGCATTGATTCAGAAAGATCCAATCTCTGCCTTTGGTGTGAATTGGTCCACATGTGTTATCTGCTCTGATATGGGTTTTATGCATTTCAGTCAGTGCTGAGCTTTGGTATGAAAGTGGGAACACTGACTGCTACCCCTCTCGGCCATAAATTCCCCTGTCCTTAATTGTGAAGATGATCAAAATGATAAGGCTGCAGATGTTATCTTTTTATTGTCGACAAATCCCATGAAAACCTCAAAACCAGAAATGTGTTAGTCCATCTCTCCGTACCTTCTGCTTTCCCTGCCCTGTCTGTGGCACTCAAACCCAAGCCCATTTGTTCCTACTCCATCCATCCATTATCTATATATCCTTGGAGGGTCGCAGAGTGCTGGAGCCTATCCCTATCTGACATTGGGCGAGAGGTGAGGTACACCCTGGACTGGTCGCCAGTCAATCACAGAGCTGACACATAGAGACAGACAAACAAACATTCACACTCACACCTACGGGCAATTTAGAATCATCAGTTAACCTAACCTGCATGTCTTTGGATGGTGGGAGGAAGCCGGAGTACCCGGGGAGAACCCACGCGGACACGGGGAGAACATGCAAACTCCACACAGAAAGGCCCCAGCTAACCGGTGGGGTCGAACCGAGAACCCTATTGTGAGGCGACAGGGCTAACCACTGCACCACCGTGCCGCCCTTGTTCCTACTCAAGATCTCAAAATCTTTTAAAGCAGCTGGGCACTGTAGGATTAAAGGAAAACTCTGGTATTTGTAAACCTGGGCCCTATTTTTAAATTTTTTTTAAATTTTTACAAATTTTGGGGACAAAATGACTAATATTTAGCAAAAGTTTTGGAATTGGTCCAGTAGATCGCCTCTGCAGGCATCCGTGAACAGGCTGAAATGGCTGCAATGTAATCTTTGCGGGCAATTGCGCCCGTGAAAAGTCCGTCCACTAAAAGTGCTTGTTTTGCCACTGACATTGATGTGTTTTGGATAACGATGGAGCTCTACGGCACAGAAGAATAAGATATATCAGGCTTTGGCTTCACAGACAATACATGTTAAGCTGTGTTCAGACCAAACACAAAGTGAATTTTTGCCTCGCGTTACTCGTGCAAATACGGCCCCTGGAGTGTTTTTTGGAGTATTTCGCAACCCGCGAATATTCGCCCTTAACAACCAATGGGAGTGCTCCTTTTGGAAAGTGCTAATGCTAGTGCTTACTTGGTTCGTATTAAAGTACAACCGATAGCTGGGATAAAGTAACAGATACATATTTTCAGAACTTACCATGTAGTCTTATGGGTTCGTTCACTTTTCTCCAAGCCCTCTCCTGTCTCTCTACAGTGAAGACGTTCAATCGTAGAGCTCTGGGTGCCCACAGACGGCAACAATAAGTTTGTCCTCCATTTCTGATTCTCGGTGACGTCAGGAAAATTGCAACTCTGATAGGCTTTTGCGACACAGCGTTGAAACATTTAAACTTGCCCAGATGCGAATGTGTGTCTATCCACGTCTTTGCATTGACTTTGTATGCAATCGTACCACGCGAAAAAATCCCTTTGTGTTTGGTCTGAACACACAGGATCAATTAATTGTTGGATTTGGTCTTGGTTGACAAAAACAAACAAATAAACCAATATCTTGAACCATATCCTTTCAACATAATTCAGCGTTAAGTTATTGCATTAACTTCTAATAAGGTGAACAAGTAATTAAAGAAATCCTGTGAAGTCAAGGATTGCCTGGCCACATCATCATCTTCCATACTAAACCTGCAGGGTGAAACTCAACATCTAGGGACCACTTTTAATGACAATGAAATATCAAGACAAAGTTTTCCATTGACCCATACAGTTACGTATAACTATATATGTGTGAATGGTGATGACCTATTACCTTTTAGCACTATTCTGGTATGAATGAAACCTTCGTCAGTATCTTGATTAAAACACAGCATTTGTATGTGAAAAAGGTGACGGACAGTTGTTGTTTCACTCTACTTTCCATTGGTGTGTTGTTGTTCCTTCATACTGATTCGACCAATTCCATTATGCTCAAAAACGGATGAAAATCCACATTGAAACACGTTTTATCTCTGTGGTTTTCTGGGCTTTCAGGCATCTAGATTATTGTGGAAATTTAGAACATATATTACTCCTTTCTCCATTTGTCTTGATCGAGCTTGTGCTGCCTCCCTCTCTCTGCTGTCATTGTCTCGTTCTCTTCCTCTCTGTCCCAAGTTAGAACCATTAAAAATAACTCCTCACATGACAGCGACAGTCCAAAAACACTGCTGGATATACAGTATCTGCCCACTTCCCTGTCATCCTAGATCTGCCTCTCTTTTCCCTCCTTTCCGACTCCTTCGTCATGCTATTCCCCATACACCTCTCTATTTTGATCATCCATACTTTCTGGGAGTTTTTGGGAGTATTACAGCACACAAAATATGACACTGGCAGAGTAAGAAGTAAGAAAACGGAACAAATGACGAGGGAGCCAAAGGGACACATAGCTACAAACATTGAAGATGCAGAAAAAAGAATAGAGAGATACAATGAGGGAGAAAAAGATAGCAAGAGGGACAGATTGATGGATGAGTTGGAGGGAGAGGCAGTAATGGTTGCGCTTCATGGATTGGCAGACTGTTGATAATCTCCAGACCCCGGTGTCCTGTCAGCCTTCACTACAAACAGATTCTCAGTGGGGGACAGTTTGCCACCCACGGCCCCAACTGGGCTCACAAAACTGGATTTACTCTGTCAGAGTGCTCTGTTCCACAAGGCGTCATGGACTGCAGCTCATCTCTTTATCTTGTGCACAGTGTGTGAGCGTGTGTGTTAGTGTTTGTACACTCATCAGAGTCAGTGGGCAATCTGGAAGGCTGGCCCAAACTCTGGACTAATTATGAATTAATTAACAGTAATGGGACCTGGCTCCCTTCGAATATAGTTTGTCTTTTCTCTCATCCACTCTCACACTGTCCTCTCTTTCCCACTTTTACTCTTTTCTTATGCACTCAGTTGCCATAATACAACAGCCGTGCAATAAATCCTCCTATTTTAGAGAGGTGTTGATACAACTAAACGGCCATTTTATAGTCTGTAGTTTGGTGCTGTTGGAATTGCATTGTACTAAGGGATGTTTCCAATATTTAGTCTGCCCTCTACCTTGATATAAGTGTGGAAGACAAAAGAAACACCTCTATTAGAAACGCCTCTCAGTATAACACAATATGAATGCAAGTATATGTAACAACCTGAATGTATATTTTACTGTTACAGTAAATTAAATTCCTCTTTTGGACCTTGTTGTTTCTCACATGTATCAAGATGTTTCTTTCAACCCCTTTTTTTCCAACTTTAATTTTTCTTACATTTCTCTCTGATTTTCCACTTTACACAAATAGTTTAATTCAGAAGATGTTAAGATGAAACAAGAAGACTTATCAGAGAAGTGATGGGAAAGAGAGAATTTTAAATGAGGGAATGATGACACAGGGAAAGAGAGAGGTTGGGATGTTGGAAAGTACGGACGTATAAATGAAGAAAGAAAACTGGTACCCCTCTTTGTCCATACTTCAGAGAAGCAGGTGGGTTTTCTTTACAGTCTGATCTGTAGCCATGGGAACCACACATTTGGTTTATGTGTGGGTGTGTGTGTGTGAGTCAGGCTACACAAGCACGTATGACTTTGTGAGTTGTTGGATTATATTGTAGTCGGGTTAATCTGGCACATCAGTGTGTTAGGTGCAGTTTGCTCATATTCGAATGTAATATTACATCCATATTAAGCATATTACAGTACAGCAAGTGCACTGCATTGGATAACAGCAGTGCACTTAGTGTACTGTAATATGTTTTGGGAAATCACTAGTGTGTGTGATAGACTGCCAAAATTAGAGGTGATCACCGAGTGTTAGTGTTTATAGGTGTGTGTGTGTGTTTGTGTGTCAGTTTTGATGCTGCTAGCCAGATGTGGAGGCTGTCATTGCCCTCGTTGCGGGATTATGAATGTGAGACGATCTCTGGAACTACCTTGTAATTGCCACCTAATTTGCATAACTGTGCAAATTAACGACCTCTCAAATGAGCTCTCATTTTTCACTGGGTCTTTAGTCGCTCCTTAAGAGATGCCGTTAATTAACAGCTGTGTGTGTGTGTGTGTGTGTGTGCAGGGATGCTTGTGTATGTGTCTGTTTATCTTTGGGCTTGGGGAAGCCAAAGCTGGCATCACCACCATAGCAACAGCTACCGTTATTCTCAATGTAAACCTCCCTCTTCTCAGTGTTTTCTGTCGTCTCTGGGTCTCTCTCTGCCCCTGCCTCCAACAAACAGAGCTATAACTGAGGTTTCTTATGTCATCCAGTATTTATAGTCTGAAGTTTTCTGAAGTTCAGCTGTGCTGTCTGTAGAGATGTTAAGAGATATTTGATGTAGAGTCATTCTAATAGTATTGCTTGGGTGTGTGGGGAAAACATGTAACGGTAAACTCATCTATTTTTAAACCTGTGGCCTATTTTTACAAATTTTGGGGTCGAAATAACTAATATTTACCAAAAGTGTTGGAATTGGTCCAGTAGATCACATCCGCGAACAGGCTGCAATGTAATCCTTGCGGGCAATTGCACCCGTGAAAAGTACGTCCACTAAAAGTACTTGTTTTTGCTACTGACAGGCTCAGAGTGTTATTCGAAGTGTCTGACAACGTTATGGAAAGGATCCCTACAGAGACAGACCGTTTGTTAAAGAGCAAGGTCCTTTCTGTTTCACTCAGGGAAGAGTCTTGCTCTGAAATCTCGCGAGAGGTTGAGTTGTTGTAGGAAGACGAAAGGATGTAGATTCTTCTAATGTTTTCACTGTCATTACCACCTTATGGTCATGTTGTTACATGTTGTCTAGGAAGAGACTGGGCCAAGCCAAGTGTCTAGGACATATGAGATTAAAAATGAGCTAATTTATCATATTTTTATGGAAATTGAGTTTTCTACCTTGTGTTTGAGGACATTCTATTGAGGGGCATTTAGAAAAAAGGGGAGGAAGGAACAAAATGAACGAATCTGAATATAGTGTGGAAATACTATGTGTGTGTTGTGGGTCTTGCAGTTTGAGATAGTGCTCTCTGCTTGCTGTTAAGGGAACCCTAGTTGTACTGAAAAAACACACAAACACCATCTAATTTGTTACTAGTTCTGCTGTGTACTGTGAGAAAAATGCAAATATTTTACATAAAAGAATGGAGAAAATATTTAATGAACACCAAAGTTTCATTTCTTTATCACACATTGGGTTGCAGCATGACAGTAAGATTAAATATCTATGAATAAATTTAAGTTTGACATGTTGAAACAAGCTACTGATCAGCAGGAATTACAATGTTTGGAAGGAGCTTAAAAGTTTGACTGCTAGTAGGTTGTGTCTGCTGATGTAACTTACGAGCGTGCAGTGTGTTTCCTGTTTTTATAGTTGTACATGGTTGAAATTCTGAATGAACATTACAATGTTACATAAGCAGGATATGCCAAGTTATTATTCTGCTTTCTTCAGCTCTTTTCACCCTTTAATGTCTCTGTTATTGAGTTGATTCTATTCCCATTGCTAGCGATTAACATTTTGAACACAAAGCTTTGAACTGTCAGTCACCCAAGTAGTTTGGCAGTATATCCAAAACTAGCAGTAGGTGAGTAAGTCAGCAGGGTGTTATGGTAAATAAAAATCTCTTTTAACAGGAGGATCTGGCTTTAAACATCTTCCCTGCTATGATGTCCTTAACTTTACTTGATTACATCACATCTGATGTGGCTGTGACAGTTTCTATCCATCTCCATAGCCCTGGGTATCCGAGGCGTCCAAGAAGAGGACAGTCCAGACCCTCAGATCATGCGACTGGACAACATGCTGTTAGCAGAGGGGGTTACGGGCCCGGAGAGGGGCGGGGCCTCTGCAGCGGCGGCAGCGGCAGCTGTGGCAGCCGGTAGTTCACCTAACGATGGGGGCTTACAGCACACCGAGTACAGAGAGAAGCTCGCTCAGATACGAAAGATGTACCACGCTGAGCTGGAGAAATATGAGCAGGTGTGAAAAGAGCTGCTGTACAATTTTGATCATGATAATAAAAAATACACAGTTGTTTATTGTAATAATTACAGAAGTATCACAAAATGATACTTGATACTTCACTCATCATGTCACAGATTTGTTATTTTACGACAGCTCACCATACAGTATGACTGAGCTGCTCAGAACTTTTTCTGAATATAGTATTTTGGTTTTGGGATGCCGGAGAAGCGAAATTATGAATCCCACCAGGGTTTTGGGCAGAAGCACAGTGAGTGGCTTGGGTTTAGGCTTAAGTGGATTTGATAAAGAAAACTACATCTAATGTTTGAGTTTGTTTTCTGAATTCTTTCTCTGAACTGCTCACCCCTCCTCCCATACAGGCATGCAATGAATTCACAGACCATGTGATGAACCTGCTGAGGGAACAGTCCCGTACGCGGCCCGTCTCACCCAAAGAGATAGAGCGAATGGTCGGAATCATCCACCGCAAGTTCAGCACTATCCAGATGCAGTTAAAGCAAAGCACGTGTGAAGCTGTCATGATCCTACGCTCCAGGTTCCTGGATGCCAGGTTGGTTTATTTTCCTAAAAAAAACTTGCAGTGCGTGACAGTGTACTTGCAACATTGCGAAGAAGCTGAATTTGCTGGTTTTCTGACGGTTCATTGTTGCAATCTTCCTTTTCTGTCAGGCGGAAACGAAGAAACTTCAGCAAGCAGGCGGCAGAGGTTTTGAATGAATATTTTTACTCCCATCTGGCAAACCCCTACCCCAGTGAGGAGGCCAAGGAGGAGCTGGCCAGGAAGTGTTCCATAACTGTTTCTCAGGTCAGGACGTCAAAGGCACACTGGGGGAAACACAAACATACAAACGGGACTTTAAATTGATTAAGCACACATATAGTACTTGGACATTGTTTAGTGTTATGAAGCCAGCTGAATTTTCCTGGCTTGCTTTTGACTTTCTTTTTACCTCTCTAACTATCTCAGGTGGCCAACTGGTTTGGAAACAAGAGGATTCGGTATAAGAAGAACGTGGCAAAGCTCCAGGACGAAGCTAACCTGTATACAAGGAAGTCAGCTGCCAGTGTATCTTCACAGGCAAGCCAAGCCAACTCCCCAGCCACACCAAACTCAGGTACACACACACATACACCTATTAAACATGAAATCTAGGGTATAATCATCTCCTCTGTCAATGTATAAACCAAAATCTAAGGACTTTTCTCTTAAAAAGGGCCCATAAATCACATGCTCCTCACTTCAGCAGTCTTTCTCCTGATTGACTGAATATCACATGCAGGCTCATCAGACTCATGCTGTCTGCCCAGAACAAGGCACGTCAGCCTGCATCAGGGGTGTTTTTTAGCCTTTTAAAAACCATACCCCCCAAAGGAATGCAAAAAATGTGTAGCTGTTTCAGCTATTGTAGTTATTTTTGCTGTTTTGTACAGCGACCTGCTGTCTTCTTTGTGCTGGACAACAAAAAAGTGTTCAAG
The DNA here is from genome assembly GCA_002120245.1 of Maccullochella peelii. NCBI lineage: Eukaryota > Metazoa > Chordata > Actinopteri > Centrarchiformes > Percichthyidae > Maccullochella > Maccullochella peelii. The sequence continues at coordinate 29,847 of LKNJ01001272.1, read as the reverse complement.
AGGACAAACTTTTTCTGTAATTCTGCTCTAGTGGGTTGGTTCACCTTTGCTACACAGTGAAGAAGATATAGCTGTAGTTTTCTGTGGTAAAAAATTGCTCTTAATGAATTGTGTCAGCTGTTTAGTACGGTCTTTCAGATTCTGCATCAGTCCTTCATCTTCACTTAGAGTTACTTGGTTTCCTGTTCTGTATGGTGCTTCGTCAGGGCTGATGATATACGCAGAACAGGAGAAACGGTAACTGAATAAAAGTTGCTTGCACCGTGCTGCCCTTAAAAGAGGTGCAACGTAAGATGCAGCCTTTGAAAGAAGAAATGAAACATTCTTCCTCTTACAAATGGAAGGATGAATTCATAAGAACTTAAACTTTAAATATATTGCATGTTATCGCGTCATTTTCTGTTGAGTTAAAGCGTAAAAATATTGCATGTTAACATGATGAAGCTCTACATGTTAACGCAAAAAATATTGTGTGTTAACGCATCATTTTCTGTTGCGTTAACGTGTAAAAATATTGCGTGTTAACGAGTAATTTTCTGTTGTGTTAATGCGTAAAAACATTGCGTCATTTTCTTTTGCATTACAGCAATAACATAAACGGAGCACAAGAGGACGTTTTTGACAACTGTCATTCCATAAGCAATTATCTGGCTTTTTAGCTGATACCAGGACTGTATTAATCAAAAACACCTGTTGCACACTGTGCATGTGTGTGCACCTGTGCACACACTGCCTAGCTCATCTATGTCTAAAAACAGCCCTGTCTGGAAGGGCAGCATGCTGGTTAAAGTTAGGGTATTAAAGTGTGTCCTTGATGTGTCCCCTGCATGCCAACAGGAGGATACCCGGCCCCGTGTTTCACTCCTGATGGGAGGTAATGAGGACCTGTCTGGAGGAACTCTCTTCCCTCCTCACGGTCTCCATGTGAGTAGCTATGGTTACACACTGTTGCTATAGCTGCACAATCTCCAACTGCGTAGTCATGGTAACCACCTTTCCCGGTGTTAGTATGTGAAGTGGTGTGACACGTTTTGTGTACCCTACTGATGTAGCTCCTTTCACATACTGTATACTGCACTACATCAACAACTGAACCTGAACAGTAGATTAAAGGAAACACTCACACTGAAATTGAATTGTGCTAAAAGGGAAAAAGGTATTGACCAAAAGTAGAAAATCATTGCTTATTTAACATATTTCAAGGGCAGCTAGTTCAAAGTTTAATAAAAATAATGTATCAACTATCTAAATACAGGCAGAAATTCAGACCAAACCTCAGATACAAAAAGAGTAAATAGTGGACTTGCATTTAAAAACAGGATGCCCATGTTTTCAGTTTTTAGTGAATGCGTTAGTAAGAAATAGCTTGCTAATATGCTAGCCATAAAAACTCATACATTGCTGAAACATGTTTTCTTTTTAAGTTTTATATATGAAGGATATTTCTCATTTACATAACAATTCAGAAATCAGAATACTGTAGAATTCTTGGACTAATCAGATTATTCAACCAAACATGAATGCAGTCAATAACAAAATAACGTCTATAAATTATGCACTGAACTTCACAAACTGATAAACTTGCACAGTCAGTGAATCTGAGGGTAGATGTTTTCCTTTACAGCAAACGTCCTGTCCCACTCTGAATGTCTGTTTGTGTAGGTTGATGGGGGCTGGCAGGACAGTGGTGATCCCTCCTCCCGTCTCCCCCAACCCAGAGCACCAGGCAGCAAGCACTACATCACCTCCACCTGATGCTCCACCTTCCCTCCCCACTCCCCATCCTGCTCCTCAGACTAATACAACCCAGACTGTAGGCTGACCTCCAGCCGAGCCACAAACAGACTCTTCAGCATTTCCAAAACTCAACTGCAACTTTTTTTGTTTTGCTTTGCGATGCTGATCCTTTCTCGACATCTCTCCCACGAGTTTCCTTTCCTTTAAACCCCTCCACTTTACGAATGTGTTGACACCTCTATTTGTTTGTTTCTTTTTACAATTACTCACCACATTTTTCTTCTATTAAAAAAAAAAAAAAACAATAAATGAAAAAATGATTTAAAAAAATGATGAAAATAACTTTTTTTTATTATACTGCTTCACCTGTGAAGGTTTAGGGCCTGGATGTGGCCTTGAACCAGATGTGGATTCATCATTTTATTTAAGAATAAAATAATTATAATTAGTCTTAATTATAAGAATTAAAAGAAGAAAAAATTAGATTAGAAAAAAAATTGAAAAAAAGGACAAAAAGAAAGCATGTAGTTATTTTTAGATGTTAAACTACAATTGTATTATTTCTTTTAGGTTTTTTAAGAAAAAGATTGTCACTGAGAAAATGCATTGAAAGAGTACAACAAAAACATCTAAATGGCAGAAATGACCAAAAATGAATAAACACATTGTCACTTGTTACATTTTTGTATCCTGTGGTGTTGCTTCGGACAAGAACTGGGTTTAAGTTTGTTTGTATTTCTATGATTGTAAATACAATATTGCTTTAACAGTAACCAAACCAAAGAGGCTTTAACCCAGGAGATCAGGTTCAGTGTGTTGTGCCTTTGTGCACACTTATAGTACTACTAGTTTATTACTACTACTAATAGTTATGTTCAGTTTCAGATCTTACAGTACAGATGGGACTTTGTGTGTTTTTAGTCATCTGTGCCCTCTAGTGTTGAGCAGTGCCACTGCATCTAATTGGCTTCTGGATATTTTGAAATAACTGTTTTTCCTGCCGATCCAGGTTTACCGAGCAATGTTTCCTCCACAAACTCTCATGTTTTGTTTTTTTCGCTGCCTGTCTTTGTTTTCACTCCTTTCTTTTTCTAGTTGATCTTAAATAGCGAATGTCAACAAATCCTGATACCTGATAAACAGAGAACAGGCTTTTATATCTAACTCTTATTAGTCATTTATCTGCTGGAGGAGCTGCAGAGGTGGACAATTGTCCAGGAGTATTTGATAATGTAGTGAATGACACACAATGTAATAGCTTGTTAGTATGATAAAATGATAAAATGCCCCATAATTGGTCAAAAATGTGGAAAAAAAAACATTACTGCAAATGTAACTATTGCAATAAATTGTGATTATGACTTGACAGGATGCAATGTACCTATAGGATGATGATGTAATAATAATTACATAATATCCTGAGTCTTAGAAGGCTATTATTTTATTAGTTTAAACTACACTCCTTAAAAAGTAATAATAACTGTAAACCTGTAATGTTACATTATCCAGACATGTGTTGTATTAACAGATTTCATTACTCGTGCAACCCGTTAAGATGGACTTTTTATTGCATTTTGTTATTCTGCAAACATTAAAGTCAACTGCTATGTATCCTTTTAAATGTCCTTGTCCTTCCCTGCAATGAAAATAATTATAACTCTGTGAGGACTGAGGACTATTTCATAGTTCATACAGAAGGTCTAATAGCCAATGTTTAGTATGAGAGTATTGATCCAAACTAATCTTAAAATGAGACATTATAGTGATCATGCTCTCTTCAGTGATTTCTAAGCAAGTTCTCTGTATTTATTTAATGTTTTAAAGCATTATTTCTGAACGTTCAGTGACAAAAAAACAGGACAAAAACAAGGACATTGTACTTTGAGAGTCCTTTGAATTCTGTTTCATCAGCCACTCATTATCACTGTTGACTCACTGGTCAATACAATTCAGAGACACATGGAGTGTCTGACTGGAGTGAGATCATGTTCTTCGAAAGCAGAATAATTCTCCGAAGACTAGAGTGATGAAACCAATGTTCCCATGTACTGTAGTTTTTTCACACAAAATATTGCAAAGTCTGGCTTTTGTACTTTACGCCAGTACATGTCCCACAATGTATGTCCATATAATATCAGTGACATGAGTTATTCGTTAGCATTTGCTCAGTTAACAGCATGTCTGTTTAAATGTCACTGGACATCATCCATGCTAACCAGACGGTTTTGCATTTTCGGATTTTGGAATTAATTATTAATTAATTATTAGCTAAAAAAAAACAAAAGAAAAGGAAAAAAGAAGCAAAATAACAATATGGCAGTGAAGCGCTTCATACGTGACTAGCACTTGTGGGCAATGTTTGAATAGGGGAAGGGGTAAGTGTTAATGGTAAGTTAGGGGTTAAAGGTCGAAAGTGATTGTATGAGAGAGACAGACACAAACACAGTGGAAGACAGATTGTACACAGAGGATAAAGTGGGACTGTTCTCTGTTCATCATGGATTTCTCACCTGGGGTTCTGATCCTGTGCTCTCTATTATGTTCAGGTAAATCCGATTTACATTGTTGATTTAACAGATGCGTCTGTCATTTTGGCAACTTTTCTGTTAACTAGCTTGACGTCTGTAGAGATGTATATTATTTTTGTACTTTGAAGGGTCACACAAATTTGTTCTCACACAGCAATAAAAAAAAGACATGTAAAAACTTCAACCTCAGTGTCCCGATTACTCAGAGATAATCCACAGAGCTCACTGTCATCCGTTTTCATTGGAACAACTTTTTACTTAAGAAATAGTCCCTATGAAAGCTGTTGAAAGCGTGTTCTGAGGATTATCCAGCGGAATGGGGACATTTCTGGAAAGACGCATTGCACTTGACGTGTTTTTCAATGTAATTTTTCAATGCTGTGAGCACCACAAACAAGGTAGAAATTTCAAAATCTGGGCAAATCAAACCAAAACAATCTGAATGGCTACGATTTTTTGTAATTTCTGCAAAGGGACCCTGTAGTATAGTAATATAAAAGTTTTTAAGTAAAGTGAAAATATTGTAATATTCCGCTCCGACACAATGTCTTTGAGAGCATTTTATTTAATTTTTGTGCTTTTTTGCTTTGTCATCAAAAGCACTTCTGTTCAATCTGTGTATTTGCGGAGGTTGTTTGCTTTGGGGTTGGTGTTCGTTTACACAAAGGTTCACAGAGTTGCATTGTACGTGCGTTTCTTTTTGCATATGTGTGTGTGTGTGTGTGTGTGTGTGTGTGTGTGTGTGGTGTTACCAGTTCTCTTTTTCTGTGCAGTGGCTGGTCAGGCTCCGGTTGTCTCAGTGGAGCCCCGGTCTGCTACTGTGCACCAAGGGGAGTCTGTCAGCTTTAGGTGCCAAGTGGGGAGCGGTGCACAGCCAATCCAACTGGAGTGGAAGAGAGCCAATAACAAAGCATTATCAGGTCAGGAGTAATAACATGTAAGCATAAGCATTGTTCATACAATATCACCATATGTGAAGCTTCGCTGAATTCTACTTTTACCTTCTAGACAATGTTAAGATTGGTCCTGATGGCTCTGTGCTGACGGTTGCTAATGCCCGACCTGGAAACCAGGGCCAGTACCGCTGCATGGCTACCAACTCTGCAGGCCACAGCACTGCAACAGCTGTTCTGAACGTCAAATGTGAGCTTGTCTTCACAGTTCAGTTAGAAAGGGTGGACCTCCTGAGAGAATATTTTATCTGGGCTCCTTTTTATCAACAATAAAACAATTGTACCAGATTTTTTTGTGTTGCCCCTTACAAACCCCACCACCAGCTGTGGCCCCTGAGGGTTTTACCACATTTTACCCACTAGCGAGTGTGTGTGTTTAAGCACATCAGGTGTTATTTTAGAGCAGTTGGTTTGTGATGAGTTTATGTTGTTTGCACCTATGCTATGTATCACTGTGTGACTGAAATCGGCTATAATCAATATTTTTATAATCAAAATGTAACTGTGTGACAACGTGAAAACAATGTGACAAAGTGAGAGGCGCCACTTGTAGTGATGAACCTTAATGTGTCAGTCATGTCTGCGTGTCCTCTCTGTCAGTTGCTCCTAAAGTGCGGCTGACACCAGCAGGGCCCCTGCTGGTCAGGATGGGTGACCCTGTGTCAGTGGAGTGTCATGCCACAGGCAGGCCACGCCCCAAGCTGACATGGAAACGCCATGGCTCCACCCTGCAGCTGGTTACCAGGGAGGCAAATGATGTCAACACCATACAGGTGACATACGAACACATGCACCAGTAATACTTTCATTTATTTCCACATTTTGAGACAACAAATAGAACATAATAATTGCCATCTCTTTTCTCAGTGGTCTGCAGTGCACCCAGAGGACTCAGGAGTTTATATTTGCCAGGCTGAAAACAATGAGGGGGTGACAGAGGTCAAAGTTGAGATCATTGTTGGGGGAGGGCTGGGAGCACCGGTGGCTTCAGTGGGCACTACAGAGATGACAGCGGTGGAGGGACAAACAGTCACAATGGAGTGCCAGGCCAGTGGTAAGATGTTTGCATGCTTGTGCATGTAAATACCTCTAGTTCTGCTCTCACTTCTCAGTTTTTACTTCGATATCTCTTCCTTCTTCCAGGTACCCCTCTTCCTGTCATCACCTGGTCCAAGCTACGAGCACCGTTGCCATGGAAACACACAGTGGACGGTGGAGTTTTGACACTGACCAGAGTGGGGCGCCAAGATTCAGGGCAATACATCTGTAATGCAACCAACATGCATGGCTACAGTGAAGCGTACACGCAGATGGAGGTGGAGAGTGAGTCGACAATGATAATAAACACAGATACTGTCCACACTGTACATCCAGATTCTTTGCCATAAGAGTAAGTGTCTTCTCCTTCATGCAGGTCCTCCATACGCCACCTGCCTGCCTGACCAGGTGAGGCTCCAGCCCGGAGATGCCCTGCGCCTGCAGTGTCTTGCCCATGGCTCTCATCCCATTCAGTTCGAGTGGAGCCGAGCGGGCAGGGCGAGCCTGCCTGCAGGAGCACAGTCCACAAAGGATGGAAAGCTGCTCATAGCCCACGTTAAACTGAGTGACAGTGGAACATACAAGTGTGTGGCCACCAACCACGTCGGCTACAGTGAGGCGCTGGCCAAAGTCATCATAAAAGGTGAGCTGGTGTTTGGGTTTAGGCGATTCAAAGTCCATCAAAATAACTGATCTTGTCCTCTTTCTTTTACTCTCTAATTTTGTTTCTTTTCCTTCTTTGCTTATTTTTACAGCTTAATCCATTGTGGTCACACTGTGTCTGATTGACAAACCATCTATGCAGCACTTACAACTTTTGCAAGCCTGGTTTGTAGACATCAAGACGGTCAAATGGTTAATACTGACAAAACAGAGACAATTATATTTCATAGATTCATATATTGTGCCGTATTAAAGTGAAAGATATAAATGCTGTTTAAACTTTTGGTTTTATTGTGCATGTAGAGTTAAATTTGTACTTTATAGAAACTGATACTGTTGCTATTGTTGCTCTGCTTTTGGAAAGCTTTTCTCTGGAACTATGCAAGGACTAACATCCTGCGCTATGTGTGTGTGGGAGTTTCTTCTGCTGGAATGTCTCTGCACCCTGTCTTCCTCCCTTCATGTCATCTGATAAGTCTACACTGCTGCGCTTTCAAAATTGAAAGGAGTGCACAAGACAAATAAAAACCTGATCTAATATAAAAGCCATTATTATTTAAATGAAACATTAAATATCAAAACAATAAAGACAACATTTAAAAAAAGTTTCATTAATTTCAATGAAAAAGTATGTTGTCATGAAAATGTTTTACAAATTTTTTGTCTGGGGTGTATTCAAACAAGGGACAAAAATTATTAGGAGGGAAGGGGTGTCAGAAAAGTGGGAAGGTATTGCACTTTTAATGTGTGTTTAATAGGTGGCTATTTTTACATGAAGATATTAAGGTTTAAAGTGTGCCAATTTAACACCATTATATTATTTTGAGATATTAGAGGGGAAGGTTTTGCACCTTTTTCCAGCGGTGGTTCAGCATTCTCCAGTCATTTTGGTACAGTCCCTAATGTTTAAAACTTGTTGTCATTTTGTCATGTGAATACCTTTACATCTGAAAGATTATGCAACTGGTGTCAAATTCTGAGCATTCACAAAGTCCTTTCTTTAACCACATGGTGGCAATATGTAGCTTTAAGGCACGCACATGTTGCCTTCAAGCCAAAGAAGAGCAATTTGAGCCCTCACACCCTCAACAACTGGCAGGACAGATGGAGTGCACAGTCAAGCTATTGTTTTCATAATGACTACATGTCATCACCAGTTTAAAAAAAGCAAAAACTCTTGGCTGATCACTGCAGCTCTCTGTGTAAATATGGACTGTAAACTCCTCTTGAACAGGCAAAGTTCAGTGTTGCAAAATGACCTACTGATGGGCGCGTTGTCAGAGAAATTTAAAGCAGCTTTGATTAAATGGGGTGTTAGCTCGACATTTAGGGTTTGCAGCAGAAGGTTTGGAAACAGAGCTACCATATCCAAAGCTGCTGCCAGAATGGAGCCTATATCTGCTGTTTGTGATTGTGGCCTCCCTCGTAAAACGCCCAGCCTCCACAGAGAAACAGGCTTTACCCTTTCCACTATTCCTCCCTCCATCTTTACAATCATCTTCAAAGCTGGGGAGGAAACATCTGCCCTCTGTCACCTCACTCCACCCCCTCACTTCACAGACAGACTGAGGGAGGGAGAGAAGATGGTGACCAAATAAATGCACTACAGAGGATATTAGAAGAGGTAAATTTACATATATTTTTTAATTTAGAACGATAAAGAGCCACTGACCTGGAACAGAGGGAAAAATGTATCAGTGACAGAGAGGAAACTAATTCATTAAATCTCTCTGTGTGTGTATGCCTTTGTATACATATTAACTTGGCATGAACATATGGCCTCTAATGGAGTCTGATATAAACAGGACTCACTGTTTATATCAGACTCCATTAGAGGCCATATGGGATGACATCCCAGAAAAGGGATGTGCGCACACACTCACATAGATAGTTTGTCACAATTTCAGAAGCATTAGTTTATATTACAGTAGGAGTACACAGAAGTGTTACATCTACTTTGGACCACACATTGCTTATGTTAGCCTTAAGAGGTGAGGAAATAAAACAAAAACAGGCGATCAGTCTTGTAGTTCAGCACACAAGGAGAGTAAAATGCTCCCAAATTTTCCTCTACGCCATATATTCCAGTAATAATTGAAAACTGTTACTGTTTTTGGATAAAGACCACCGTGATGTCTCTGATGTCTCTGCACCAGATCATTCAGGAAGGAACCAATGAGGTGAGAGCTTCCTCAGGAAGTGATAGGTGGAAGGAGGGCGCCTGTCAAGTCTGTTGCTATGGTTTCCACTTGGTGAATGCGGATAAGGTGCAGCGGTTTGTAGAAACAACAGTTTCTTCAGGACATAGGAAGGCAAGATGGGGCAATAGGGAGTGGAGTTCCTGTGTAGTGTTGGCTACAGGGCCAAGTAGCCTACCATAGTTCATAATGTTACACACTGTTACAAATCTGAACTCGTGTTAATGAAATGTTCCTGTTTCTAAATGGTGCAACAGGAAACCACAGCAAAGATGCTGATCTTAACAAATCGTTTCATCAATCAGCTGAAATGTTGTCATGCGCAGAAAGAGGAAGAGTCGGTAATCCCTCTCTGAAAATAGAGCTTAACTGCTGTCTCTATGGAAGAAAATATAGGCAGCATAATATTCCATGATATTCTTGCCTTCTCTCTGATCTGGATGAATAATATATGAAGGGGATTAAAAGCCCAGCCTTGACATATGACACAGCAATCAGGCAATCATTGATGATGCCAATATTCCCCTAAAATAGTGGTTCTCAACCTGGGGGTTGAGACACCTCAGGGGGTCGCAAGATAAATGTGAGGGGTCACAAGATAATTTAAGGGATAAGAAAGAAAAAAATATTTCTGTTACACAAAATAAAGTTAATTTTTTTCTGGGGGGGGGTTTCTTGTAAAATACAGGATACTTTCACCTCTTAATGCCTCAAAAATTCCTTTCAGCTGCACTAATTAATATATTTACTTTAACAATGAGAAAAAATGACTGTGTACTGTGAAAGGGGTTGCTCGCAGTGACCAACTCACAAATGATTTTCACCTGGTTGCATTGTTTTGGTTTTAAGGCCCACAGCTGTACTGTTTTGGTTCACTCCCATCGCTCTCACCAACCATGGCTCCAGAGGCAGGCAGCTGTTTTTAAGCAAAAAAAAAAGAAGCTCTAATAAACTGGCTGTACACTACCTGCTCATCACCAAACAGCAGACAGACACAGTTAGCAACTAGCTGGTGAACATAGTGGAGCATTTAGCAGCTAAAGAGCCAGATATTTCCTTCAGGAGTTGGTGGAGACCAAAACCAGAGCTAAACATTCATCAGGTGGACAAGAACAAGACTCCACATGAATGCTAATGTTGCTCCGTGTCTGCTGGATGTGTAAATAAGTAATTGTTTCTGAACACTTTTTTTGCCATAGCAAATTTATATGGTGAATTAAAATGAAATAATGCAGGGTTAAAATGGAAAAAACCTGACAAGGAAGACCACTCTTTAATCAACATGATCACTACTTATGTCTATTAGGCCATCACCTGTGACAAGAGGTCACGAGAAGAGAATCCTTTATTTTAAGGGGTTAACATTGGGAACCTACACCCAGAGACATTTTCAGTTAAAATGTTGAATTATTTGTAGTTGTTTTTTAAATCTCAATGTTGACTAATATAGACACCCGGAGGTGATATATGCAAGTGTTCTTGCATATATCAAGAACACTTGGCATCAGAGCTTGATTGTGCAGTAAAAGCATCTACACATTGCTACTTCTGCTTTTGCAGTTATCTACATTTTCACACCCTTTTCATCACAAAGACGCAGCAATGGCAAGAGCTACTGGCCCATGCCCGAGTCATGTTTTAATAGCTTTAACAGTGAAGCATATGGCAAAGAGGGCTGTTAAAGCATGGTTTTAACATTGGTTTGTGGAATCTCAGGACTATGATGTGGTTCCAGGGTATTCCTAACAAACTGAAGAATATATCAATTACTCTATAATTCAGTCATCTACAAATACTCCTATTTGCAGTATACTGTATGGCTGTTTAATGCTAAATATTAATGTTCATTATTATTACTTCACCAGTTATGAAGTGAAATTCTCACTTTCACTATCCTGGGACGAACTCTGTGAAAACCTTTTCAGAATCCTTTCAGGATGAAATCCTCTGAGATTCAGACTGAAGAGTAGGGTCACTTCCTCTGCCACAGACACACCACAGACTGACTTCAGCAGATACCACACAATAACGCAGAAAACACATGTTTGTCTTAGTTTGATGTGTTTTGTAAATGCATTTTGATTCTTTTGAAAGGAGTTTTTTTCTGATTTAATAGTAGGGCGGTTGTAGGTGGGGATAACACATAATAACAGCCCAGCAGTGGTTGACATTAAAACACAGCCAGCTCCATCTGGCTGCAAAGACGCTGCTGCTTGTTGCTGAGCACCATAAATACAAACCAGTGACAGTACGTCCCATGATCATGGCCTTCTCCTCTTTGCTTTTAACTCAAACCACATTATAGGCTATCTAAGGCACACACACAGTGCACACACTTTTTCTACCCCGCTTCTCTAACTGTATTGCACAATGTTGTTACTTCTACGTCTTGAAGCTGTGGCAATACAAGATTTCAACCGCAAATGTGTGTATACCTTGCCTAATTAAAGTATGTCACTGGCGTTTGTGGTGTCATAAGGAAATCACTTGCAATTCGGAAAAAGTTTGAGCAGCACTTCTGGTTAAAAATATGCGGTATAAAAGCAGAAGAAAGAGGGAGGTGTGCAGATTGATCGAAAGCCATAGACACAGCGAGTTTGGTACAACATGTACGGTACATCACATGTTTTACCTCTTCTATTTGTTAAACCCAACAACATATAGCTTTTTGACTGAAAACTGAAATATTTTTATTGTTAAGTACTTTAAAAAACCCATTTATTCTTTAATTGTCTTACTAAAACAATGAAATCATTTATTTTCTTAGTAATTATTGCCATTGCTATTACTGGGATGTAAAACATTAAACTAATGGTTTTGTAGTGACCCACCATTAATAATAATGACATAAGAAAACAGATTTATTTGCACATGCCATTTACAGTAAAAACTAGGGGAAAATAAGTGTGATGGTGAGAAAATTCTGTACATTTTCACTATGAGCAATAACCTGAACAACATTCTTTATATAAAGTATATTCTTGGTTACAATTTCATGAAGTTGTATCACTGTAAGTCAGAAGCTGACAACTATGAAAAAACAAGTTAAAATGAGTTCACACTCAAGAAAAAAGAGAAGAAAAGAAGTGTTCACAAAGAATGTGAGAGGGGGAGGAAAGAGGATGTGGCAACAGTGAAAGGCAACAGAGAAAATCACTCTTTAGACATCAACCTTCTCTGTACTTACAACTGTCCTCCTGTACTGGTGGAAAATAAAATATCATCCCAGAGTAAAAAGCTCTTTTCCAAAGCATGTGTTTGTCTGTCTCTGCGCCCGACTGAGTCTCAGGATGTAAACAGCAACTGCAACTGTGTGATTATGATCCATTTACTCTCCTCTGTTTCCATATGGAAAGATCCTGTTTGTGAGTGTGTGTGTGTGTGCCAGCGGCTCTGGTCACTGACTTTTAGTCATCCGTCAGGATTATACATTTTATTCCACATTTAGAACATTATATAGAAACTTTCCACCATACTACTGTGATACAACAAGAAGTGCTTTTATACACGAGTGACTTCTACTTTTATTGTGGACGACAGCTTGAGAAATGAATAAAGAATCTTTCAAAGTAACACAAAATTTGTGGTTAACTGCAAGAGATATATTTTACTGAGAAACTCTGTAGTTAACAGGTGGGTTGCGACCCTAACTTTGAAAAAAAATGATTTAAAATACTGTTCTCTTTCGTGACGCTTCTTCTTTCTAATCTGTCAGGCTTAGCTAAGGAAACAAAACAGGATGTTCCAGATCACATCTTCTAAAATTGAACTTAATCAGCAATTCTGAATGAAATTATGACATTAATTTTGCTCAGGAACGTATTTGCTTTTTTTTTTTAATGAAAACTGCAGGACTTTCTCTGCTTCTTACGTATTCTGTTGTGGATTTGGTCACAAAGCAAGACCACAAATGTGTGACAAGTAGGTAAATTGTAGGACCCAAAAGGTATGAATTAAAGGGTTTAGTGAATTACCAGCAAAGTTTACAAAGTACGCCACAAGCGGTGGGTCTGAGTTGAAGCCGGGGAGAAGGCTGTAGTCCAGAGTAACCAAGGGTACCAGGGCTCTGAGACGGAGGAGGTTCTTGGCTGGTGGTGGCTGCAGAGTAGCGGTGTGGGCAAAGCTGGCAGGCTGGCTGGAGGAGTGGACTAAATGAGAAGTAGATCGAACAGAGCGGTGGCAGGCAGGAGGGTGAGTAGTTGACCTGGAGCACAAGAGAAATGGTTATAGAAACTTTTACCAAACAACACGAGGATAACTAGATTCTAGTACCAAGGAGCCGAGAGTTGTACCAACTAAGTAAACTGAACAATCTGGAGAAGAGTAGCGGTGTTTAAATCCTGTAGCGTTGAGTGGATGCGGAACAGGTGAGTGGCTGAGGCAACAGGAGAGGAGGATTTTTTTTTTCTTTCTGTCAAATAGGAATCACACAATTTCACAAGCCAATCCAAACTCAAGGTCTACTTACTAGCTTTTTGTGGAGCTTTAAACTATATCTTTATCAGTGGATGGAGTTTGCTCAGTTGTCATGGAGATGGATCTATTGACATGTTGAGCTCAGTAATTGATATGATTTCATCCATGGCACTTTTAGTGATTTAGTATTGCACTTCCAAAAAAAAGGTATTGCAAAAAAAGGTATTGTACAGGGAACTCAAAAGTCCTGAGTTTGGGTCAAGCACTGGATCCCACAATTCCCATAATGCCACTCAATGGCGTCATTCATTAGGCTCCCACCCCTCCTAAATGCCCACCTCTTTCAAATCCTGCACCTCCAATTTGCAATGCAGATTTCTGTAGAAAAATGCAAGTCTCAAGCCCAAACTGAAAGCTCTCTTTAGAGCTATAAGATTATGCTGTTTGTTTTCACAGGCTGAGTATGATTCCTGGTATAATAAACTCAACCTCACGTGTAAAATCGGTGAAGTGACCCTTAAAAAGAAGCACTGGGATGCTTTTTTTTAAAATGTGTGCTTTTAGTAGTTCCTTTTTGACAGTATTAGTGAGAAGTGGAGCCCAGTGTGTCAAACTCTTTCCCTGCCTGGAGCTGTCTGGTCGATGTGACCTCACCCATATCTTGTTGCCAAAAACACACGAGCACAAATGTAATAATGGATCTTACAATTACGTAGTTCTTAAAGCTTAATCATGAACAAAAGCTTGCACATACTGATTGGACTCATGGATGCACACACGGCATTCACATGTGTTTTTAAAGTTTAGGTCAGGACACAAACTTTGTTGGAGGAAGTAGGGAAAAAGCCTTCAGTTACGCCATTTTTCTCAAAGACTTATCTGCACAACATGTGTAACATGTCTGTGGTGTTGCAGGTTAGTTGCCTACAGATGGATACATTTAAATTAGCGCACTGATCAGCCATTTTGTGTACTTACTTACATACATTGCTGTGTCAGTACTGAAGGGCGGTAAGAGAAATTCTCCTATTTTAATCAAGTGAAAATGTGTCACCCACTCATGCACATATTTTAGGTTCACAACAAGAAATAAAACCAAGAGCTTAACAACATTTTCAGCGTCATCATAACTGACTAAAGATCACTGCCACTGCCATGTTAGTCTTAAATAACATTAAAAAACACAGTATAAATCACATTCTCCCTGTGACAAAATACTTTTTTCCCATACAGTTTCTCCTTTTGGATGACTGATGGTCACAGTGGGCAGATGCATGGGGAATTAATGTTCACTAGCCAAAGTTAGTGCATACACACACACACACACACACACACACACACACACACACACACACACACACACACACACACACACACACACGCACACACACACACACTGACAGATCTTTTGATGACGTGTATGATCGTACAGTTAGAGACAAAGTTACTTTTGCTTTTCACAGCCTGACACACGCTGAGACACAGACATAAATGAACAAGGACAGATCGATATATACACCCCACAACACATGCACATAAACGCTTTGATAGAAAGATGCATCTGCTTTTATTTAGCTTTTTGTTTACTAGAAATGCTGAGGGGACATGAAATTGCATTCTGTCACCCTCTTTCTTCCTCCATGATTGTCTGTCTCCATGTGTTTGCTCGTTTGTCTCCGTTTGGCTGGTCCTCTGTCTACGCCAATATGATGACAAACGATGACAGAAAGTCAAGATGATGCTTAAGAACAAGACAGAGAGAGACAACGAGAGACTGAAGGGAGGAAAAGAGCTAGCTTTTCTCTCACTGCGAGCGAGCTGAGAAAGGCTGAGTGAGAATACACAACCAGCTAGGTATAAAAATTGCCACCAATGTGTGAAACAGCTACAATGTGTTGTGCAGCAATTGTGTAGGCCTATGTTTTGCTTACTATAAAGAGAAGAGAGTTGCTGACCAGTTGCTTCCTAGCCACAAATGATAGTGCACACTGTGTGCAACATGCACAGATAACCTCAAATGATCTACACCTACCCCTGTGTCACATGCTTAAGAGTTTGACGTAAATTGAAGATATGTTTTTGTATGCTGCATGGCAAGCTTGACAACTGAGATCATCTCAAAGATCACCTCGGTTTCTGTCCTCTCCTTCTCAGCTGCTGTGTTTTGCATCTTTCTTTTTGTGTCTTCTTGCATCACAAGTAGAGCAAAATTCAACTGACTGTTTGCTAAACCCCTCTGCCCTACAGCAATTGTTTAATCATAGCTTAGCAACTGTAACTACGAATGGTAGGCCTGTCAAGCTTTGGGATTCCTCCACATTTAGAACATTTAGACATTTAGTGTGCATGGAACTGCAGTAAAAGTGATACTCCAAATTTAAAGGATTAACAGTGGTGTCTTATTTTTAGCCTTTTCAGAGCCCAAAACACAAGAGCAAAAGTGTAAGGAATGGATAAAACAGATTGTGTATCTGCTCTAACTTAAGCTGCGGATTAGCAATTGGTCGGGATGCTGATGTTTTGCCTTGGGCGTGCAGATTTAGCCTCAACGTTTCAGCGTGACATCATGTATGTGGTCATCATGGCTCATCATCGCAAAACACTGAAAAAAATATGAATTTCATGTGGTAAACCTGCCACTGTTAACACTGTAAACTGCTTTGGTGGCTGACAGTTATTAAAGTGGTTAAAGTGAAAGCTGTCCCAATTGAGTTTTTGTTTTTGTTTCTATGTTGTTAAGACTCACTCAGCACTCACCAAACCAAACTAACCAAACACTCGAATCAACAATATTTTCTAGTATTATTTAGCTTTCTTAAATGGCTTGTACTTGTTGAGTCATCATGAAACCATATCTCGATGTAGTGGTAGAAAACATTTCAATGTTTGTGGATTGTTTAAGCTTGTAGCTTTATGTTATAAGATGAGAGAGTTCCTTTTAATGATAGCCTATTATGTTACCATCCTGGTTCCTCTGAACCACTCATTGTGTCATAGGTTTCACTTTAAGAGAGGTAATCCTGCATCCATCTCCAGTCTGTTTTTTTGCTTTCTGGGGGGGTTGAGAAAACGCAGCAGGCTTGTTACTGGAATTGGGTGAAGGGCTGAACATTTGGGGGGGAAGGAGGAAAAGTAGGAGGAGGTGGAGAGTAGGAGTTGGGGAGAATGGGAACGGAAATAAGATTAAGTACGGCAGCAGCTGTTTAGACTGAGTGTTAGTCATCGCCCTCCCCTCTTTTGCTGTGTCTCATGATACTGTTGTGAATAGCCCCTGAAATAGAGCCCACTGGAGCGTAAAGGGAAATGTGAAAGACGGCGTAGACAGAGGAGGGGGGTTTGTGCAAACAATGTGATATGGTGCCAGTGTGAGAAATGTGTTCACATGGAAATATATAGAGTGAAAGAAAAGAGCAAGAAGAAGGAGAGCGAGAGAGAGAGCGAGAGAGAGAGGGAGAGAGAGAGGGGGGGGTGGGGAATTAATGCTCAAACTGCGAGTCTGTCTGAGAGAGGAAGAAAGCTGGTGAAGGTTCACTGTAATTTTTCCTGCCACACATAGAGTTATCCTCGACTGAAAAGATCCATCTTTTTAATGTTCACTTTGTGTTTTTTTCACTCTCACACTTTGTGGATTTTATGGACCTTGGACGACCGAGAAGTCTTTCTTGGACTTTGTGAGAAGATCTAAACTTTTATTGGAGGACATCAGCCAGATTTACAAGATTTACAACAAATTCACAGTTCTGATAAAGTCATCAGGCGTGTGGGAATATTGGTTTGCCTTTGACATGGGGTCTGGGAAGGAGCTACTTATTCTTGGTAAGTCTATCAATGAGAGCACAATGTGTGTACGTGTGACTGGGTGGGTGTGTGAAGGTTGAGAAAAAAGTAAAGAAGAAACAAAAAGTACAGGGAAGGTATTACATAATTTCTTGTATTTTGTAATACCTTCCCTGTACTTTTAGTACAGGGAAGGTATTACATAGCTTAGTTGACATAGCTTTTGTCTACTTTTAGTTTCAGCCAGACCTGACTTTTTATTAATAAAGTGGCAGCTATTGCGATATATGTACATTTTATGTCTTTATTAGTATATTGGCCTCTATTTCTGAATTTCTCTCTTTTAAATAAGCGCAACCACTAATATGGCAACTATTACCAGAATTTGTAAATTTGATAGTAGAAGGGGTGACATTTTTAAAAACTTTTCATTCTAGCTCACATGGGAAACATCAGTAATGTTAACCCTGTCAGACAATGAGCACTGTGCAGCCCTCCAGCTGTGTTTGCTGCTGTGTAGCACCTGACTGAGGCTGCAGGACTCACCAGGTCAGTTGGAGACTGTCAGAGTAAAATAAACCTAGAGTCAGGTCTATACGCCTTGTCTAGTGAATGAGAAACCTTGATTAGATGGTGATATTTGTGGTTTATACATTTACGATTTCAGAAGCTCACCATCATAGCAAATATTTATTACATGGTTACACCAGTAAAATGTGGACTACAGTGTGTAACTTTACATAAAGTGATTTTTTATTCCATCTTTGTACAGATGTCATACATTATATTATATGTTGACCATGTTAGTATTAACACACATATGCACTGTGCATATTATAACTTGCAGCACTTTGCACTGTCAAGTTGCCTGAAAAAGGACTCCAAATGAATGCTAATGTTGCTCTGTGTCTGCTGGATGTGTAAATAGGCACTGTTTGCTAACATGTTAGCTATAACAACTTTATAAGGTGATAATATGTCAATGTTGTGTTTACAACTTGTTGCATTGTCCCTACGTGGTCAAAAAGAAAAGAAAAAAAATCATCAAAGTAATGCAGGTTTATAGTGGCCTGTAGAAAGCCCAGTTTGAGAATACAAGAGGCTACTGCGTTGAGAATTAAAATTACATTATCAAAAGTAAAAAATAGTTGACAAACATGTCATTCAAGTTTGAAACAGTGTTTCTGAGGGAACACATTATCAGACACTATTTCTTCAGAGTGTCATGTCCCGTAGTCTTTGTCTGGGTTCCTGTTTTATTTTGAAGTCTGGTCTCTCTTTTTTCCTGTGTGTTCCTGCCAATGTGTCATTACCCTTGATTGTCTTCACCTGTTCCCCATTGCTCACCTTCCCCTGGTTACCTCGTTAGTCTCGTCCTTATTTATACTGGTCCTTTCCCTTTCTTCCCCGGTGGTTCATTGTCATGGTTACTGTGTCTGTTGTTGCTCAGTGCTCAGTGCTCAGTGCTCAGTGCTCAGTGCTCAGTGCTCAGTGCTCAGTGCTCAGTGCTCGTGTTCCTGTTCCTGTTGCCTCTCACACTTGTGCTTGCTTGCCTGCCTGCCTGCACGCCTGCCTGCCTGCACGCCTGCCTGCACATGCAAGTAAGACTTGTTTGGACTGTTTGAGCCTCTGTCCTGTCTGCATTTGGGTCCTACTCCTGCTACTCCCAGTCATGCCATGTGACTCCTCTGTGTCACATGGCATGACTGACACAGACATGACACAGAGGAGCTATTCCACGATTTATGACCTTAAAAGCAGTACTGTGTCCATGGATTTCTTAGACTATAGAAGAGCCAGAACACCTGCTCATGATCTATACCTTTGTTCATAAGCTATGATGTCAAACACAAACTAGAGCCTCTCCATGATTTGTTTTACTGGTAATTAATAAAATCTTCATTGTAATGTTGTATGTTTAGTGAGCACCAAGGTATTGAAGGAAAAAGTCAATTTTTTCCAGTACTGTCTTTTTAAGGTTAGTAGAAGCAAACTTCCCTTATCTGAAATAGGTGTTGAATTATAAAATAGGTTTGGATTATGAGAAATTGCAGTTACTTTCATATCTGTGCACACTTTTGCCTCACATATGCGTCTGTGAAATTACACACACAGAAACCGAGACAAACTCCAAAGTATACAAAATTAAACAAGTCAGTGAGGGTGATACTTTGGCTGCGTTTCTAACTTTTTATCAAGCCTAAATGTAATGGATGGGAGACAAACAAAAAATGCAACATACAGTTTACTGAAAAAAGAAATGTGAGACAGAAGAACCATACAGAGAGGACAGTATATGTGCCAGACAACTATTCTCATTCACCACTGTGCTTACTGGTGAATGAAAGTCAGCTGCGAGCTGAGCACAAAGTCACTCTTTGTATATGTTCAGGCTTTGTTTCTGTCCGCAGTTATTTAGTCAAAAAGTTAGACTCAGTCACAGAGTCACACAGTCACTGTCACTGTCAAATTCGGCCTGGTTTTCCTAAAGTGATGTTACTGTGGGAGCTCCAGTATCAGCAGAGATCAACAGAGGGCTCATTGTGATCGAGGGAGAGGGATTTGGGATATTTTTTTTTACTTGCACCAAGTGAAGGGGGCGCTGTTTTCGGCCTTACCAGTGACTCATGAGTCAAAAAATGTGACTGACATGTGTCTGTTGTGGTGTGCAGATAATGTGACAGGCAGGCGTGTGGAGTCATGGGTGGAGTTTAGCGGGAAAAAGAAAATAATCACACTGAAATGGATCATGCACATACGTAATTCAACAAAACTGTGGAAACAAAGGTTAAGCTTGCTTATGAGCTTTGTTAAGGGATGATTTAAGTAGATAAGAGTCATGTACGCATGTTAACCAGATGGACACACCACAAACACACACAAGCTCACCTGAACAATGTCTAGTTAAACCCAACTCTAGTTAATAAAAATACTGCACTTAAGGATGGCAGATGTAGTCAGCTTGAAGTCATAGCAGTTACAATGGATTCCAGTGGTGAACCATGTAACAAGAAGAGTCTACAGCCATGCTAGTGTCTTTGTGTGCTAGGCAGAGCAGTGTTTTTAACTAACAGCTAAAGTCAGCAAGCTAACATGGTCAGAATGACAATACTAATGTGCAAATGTTTAGCAGGCATAATATTTACCATGTTCAGTTCACCATCTTAGTTTAGCATTTTAGCAAGCTAACATATGCTAATTAGCACTAAAAAACAGGGTACAGCTGAGGCTGATGGGAATTTGGGCCATGAACCAAAGTATTGGCTAAACTGAAATTTAGACCTGATGATCGTGCTAAATGAAAAGTTAAGGGATCACCAGAGTCATTACAATTTCATCCCGAGGGGAACAAGAATGTCTCTACCAAAAATTTATGGCAATCCTTCCAATAGTGTTGAGACATTTCTCTCAAAGTCATTAGGCTTCATCGTCTGGGAACCATGAATGTCTGTACAAAATTTCAATCATCCAATAGCTGTGGAGATAATTTAATCTGGACCAAAGTGTTGGATCGACAGACCTTCCCACAGACTAATTGCTATCCCTAGAGCCATGCTGCTAGTGGTTAAAAAGTCGATATAAACTTACAGTCAAACCACTCCTACAACATGATATCTCCACTGTTGATCCATATGTTCATTATGCTCCAAATAATTGTCACTTTACCAATAATCATTAAATGTACTACTTCCAATGGCGTTTTGGAGTTATGAGGAGACAATACTGCGACACTGAGGTGATGTACTTAGCTAGAGAAACTTTGGGGGTTTGTAATATACTGAGCACAGGGAGCATCGATGGACAACTGGAATATGCCATAGGAGTTTTTGTTGATGTTTTAATACTTTTATGTTGCCGTGATTCTAGGTCATCATTGCTGTGAATCAAAGCAATCTACAGCTGCTTCCTCTTTAGTGAGGGTCCTTGAAAAGAGGAACACTGAAGATTACGTTTGACATGTAAATTAAAAGTATCATAACTGAAAATTGTGTATGGCTCGGTAGCAAAACTGCACGTAATTCTCAACTTTTCAGTCTGGGGAAATTTTGTTATGTTGCTCTATTGGGGCAGGCGCAAAAATGAAAATGTTGCACTACTACTGTGTGCAGGGTTACACTTAAGGTTTCATTTTTGCTCTAATGTTGCACCATCACCAGTGAAGTTCCTCTTATAGCCAACTCAAGGTGACTTAGGCTGTTCAAATGCTCTTTTTGTGCAAGAATAAAGCTTGGAAGTTTCTCATAAAGGCTGGCTGAATAAAGTTATAAAAAGGACACAGGTGTGGTTGCTCTGCTTTATTGTGTCTTCCTTGTTATTGTAAGATTTTGCCTTAACTGTGAATTGAAACTAAGTGGCGTCTTTCTCTGTCCCCACAGGCTTGTTGTGTATGCTGGGGAAATGTTTCTCTCAGTGTGGCCAGGGATTCATCTCAAAAAACCGTGCCTGTGTTGGTAATAATCTGCTTTGACCTCTAATTTTAACCCTCCCTCTCCACTGTCAGCTTCTGTCCACCAATGCTTTATTGTGGCTTCTACTCAAGACAAGACCTCTCAGAAAGAAGAGGTGTTCCCATTATGCAATACCCCTTACTGGAATTGACCAGAAAAAATTGCCTTTTTGTGAAGACATTCCACGTTGCTTTCCCATTTTAGGCATTTAAGCACCGCTCATATCCAGTGTGGACTGCAATGAAAACAACAGTAGAAGAGGTTTAAATTCTTAGATCACCACAATTTCAAGCAACCAGCAAAAATAGATACTACAACTGTGCTGTAACCTCAGACTGGTTATTATGGTGGAGAGATGAACTAGAAGAAAATGAGCTAATACAGAAAGATTGCTTAAAATCAAAATGACAAGTTTATTATTTACTGACACGAGTGTACAGTAAGGTACTGTCCCAGTATTAACATGTTGTATTATGTATTGATCTGTGAGATTTATCACTATAATTGTATTGTTTTTGCTTTATGTATTTGTATCCAAATCTACAGATGAGGATGAGTGCTCAGAAAAAATAGAACGATGTGGGAAACACACAATGTGCTTCAACACGAATGGCAGCTTCTACTGTCAGTGCCTGCCTGGGTTTACAAACGTTAGAGGGAACGTTAACTTCACAGTGGTAGATGGACAGTGCCAAGGTGAGTGTGTGTGTGTGTGTGCGTTACCAGTGTCTCTCTCTTGTCCAACTGGTCTTAACCATCTTCAACTGTTCTTCTGTCAGATTTCAACGAGTGCCTCAATGATTCCAATATCTGTGGTCACGCTGCTTATTGTTCTAACCTGATTGGGAACTACACCTGCACCTGCCGTTCTGGGTACACCAACGCCATCAGTAGCACCAGAGACTGCATAGGTGAGTCATGTCTGCTTTTCTGTGTCAACACTTTTCAGGTTGGAGTTGATTGGTTTTTGTAACTTCTTAAAAGAGCCAAACTGACAAGTGCACCCACTGTACGTATTGATCGGCCAGATGTGTGGAGGTGTGAAAGTAAGCAGGGTTTGGATTTCCCTATTAAGCTCTTGTTTTTCATGTTTCACACAACTGCTTTTGTCACTTTTTAATATAGAATCCCTGAGAGTATTGGTGCGTTTTATTGCTAATAATTAAAATTTTTCATTTGTAAGACGAGGAGAATTTGTTACTTCTTTTTTCAAAAGTTACTTTAAGCTGAACAGCCGAGATATTGAAGCGATGATGTCGTCTTTTGAGAAGTTTCTGGAGCTGCTCACTGAAGAAGAGAAAACAACCCCTTGTAATTTCACACGGATATCAGCACATGTCTCACATTAAAATAAAACTCTGAATAATTACAGAATAATCGGGGAGCTCATAGCTTCCCTCCATCTAAGTAACATTTTCCAAAATTAAAAACTGCCTGTCCTGAGCTGATTTCGAAAAGGTCATACATGCTTTTGTTTCATCACGATTCAACTATTATAACTCCCTGTTCTCCCTGACCTAAACCACAAAGCCATCTCCTGCCTCCCGCTACTTCAAATTGCAGCTTTTAACTAACTTGAAATGGCAAGACAACATCTCACGACACTGGTTGCCGGGAAAGTTCATAACTGTGTAAAAGATCCTTTTGCCAAAAATGAAAGACTCACACGACCGTGCCCCTGGTTACATTGCAGGGATGTTTGTTCATCCCTATTTGCAATACCTGCTGTATTCAGATTTCTTTCCGACTGGTGTCATTGAAACCGTTGCCCTTGAGGAATGTCAACAATTGCTTATGTCTCTGTTCCCTCTCCTTACACAGACATAAATGAATGCAGTGAAGCTCAAATGAAAAAAGAAGACCTCTGTGGAGAAAAAGGGACTTGTGAAAATGTTAATGGGAGTTACTGGTGCAAGTGTCCAGAAGGATACACTAATTATGGCAACAAAAGGACCCCATGCTCAGGTGAGTGTGTGCATACACGATTCCTCAATAACCAGCACTTACTTCATATTAAATATGCATTTCATGGCTTTCATTTCCTCTTATTCCTCATGTTAAGCCTCTACTTGGTAACACACTCCTTGAATAAGCTTACCAACACAGAGGTCATTGTAGTAGCTGCAGTTGGATATCATTATATCACATTTACTTGCACACTCACATACACACACACACATAAGTTGTTGCTGGGAAATGGCAATACATCATCCATTGTCTCATTGAAATGCTACTGTTTATCCACTTAATCTTATGTTTTGTGGTGTGGCTCTCTGCATCTTTTGGGCCCGTCTCCTCTTTGTTGTGTATGCGCGCTCTGCCTTTACTCTACTTTCTGTGCTGAGTCATCTGATTCCAGATCTGTTGTGTATGGCTCACACGAAAATGGGGATCAGTTTCTGTTCAGTGTTTCTGCTTTACTATGCAGATTCTATCACACTCTGCTGCTTTCAATGCATACTGTGGTGAAGTATCAAACTCAACTGGTGACATGACAGTCTGATGTTTCGCTCCATTCCCATCTAGAGCTTAACTGTGACAACTTCAATGCCAACAGCGGGCCTGCACCGGTAAGCTGCATGTTTAGATACTAGATTATTAGAATAATGATGCATACTGCAACAATCAGAAATAAATAAAATGTATTAAGCTCTTATAGAGGATTTATTTGCGCACAGCTCGGAGTGCAGGGTCAGTTATAATCCAACAGCTCAGGGTCCAGTGTCCTGTTAAAGAACATTCAGCTCATTTCCTTTATTTACTAGGCCACCCTGCGGCCCTGTAGGGTTTAGTATACATGAACTTTAGTATAGTGCAAACCGAATAGTCTCATTATTCTCTCTTCCTGCCTCTGTCTCTCAGTCGCTCACAGGCCTGGCAGACATTTTGTTCATGATGAGAAACAGATGTTTGGCTCTGTCTAACCAAAGCACCGCTAGTGAAGGGAACTCAGATGGAGAGAAGCTACTGGAGGTCAGAGCAGCAGATACAAAACACAAACACACACATTCTTCTTACACATACAAACACATACAGTATTCTCATTTCCACCCTCGTGTGCCCTGCAACTTGGACAGAAACTTTTCACAGCGACGGAGGCTGCCCTGTCCCCATGTCACCTCAACAGGAGTGAAGATGTGAGCGGATTGCTCGGTATGGTGGAGAACGCCATTATGCTTATTGGACCACAGCTCAAAGACAACCGCACCAAGATAAACACCACTGAGACAGGTAACAGTGTCCATAAGCCCATCCGTGATCTGCATACTGTATTTGAAAATATATAAGCTTACACGTCTTTTCCGTGGATGATGATATATGCAGAGCTTAATAAATAAAAGTGGGAAAGCAAATGTGAACTGTGTCATTTGAAGAGTCATCTGTTCAAATAGACGCAGATATTGCAGTGCAGAGGGGAAAGACTAGACCCACCGGATCAATCCATCTGACCAATGAGAATGCTACCCTCGACACTGACTGGACAACGGCAGCTGGAACGGGATCATACCCTGGTAAACTTCTTTACCTCTTCTCTTCTCTTCTATTCTCTTATGACAAATACATCACAATTTTCATGTAGGCCTATATCAAATACTATCATGTTTCTTATTATTGTCTTTTGTAGGTTTTGCTATTGCTGCATTGTTGAGCTACAAGAACCTTGAGAGCTCTGTTAACCGGTCCTTTGAGAAGCTCACAGGACATGAAAAAGATGGTGTGGATCCCTCCTTTGAGATCTTCTCTAAAGTTGTGTCTGTTGTGGTCTCCAACCCATCCACTCAGAACCTGAGCCGCCCTGTCAACATCACCCTCAGACATCTACAGGTAGTCCAACTTTACCCGTTGTCTTTCCAGTGAGGTCCTACTTCTTCCAGTGTGTTACTTCTTTCAATCATTATAGTCAAAACCGTTGACTACTACTGTAGTCTGGAAGTACTGGAATACAAAGATATAAATGAAACATACAGGATGTTTTTGACATAATGGTTTTGTTTCGATCATAGGACACAGAGGAGTCTCCCAGTGTAAGCTTCGTCTGTGCATACTGGAGTGAGAGAGGGGCCTGGTCCACAGATGGCTGCAATCAACAGCACTCCAATGCCACACACACTGTGTGTACATGTGAACATCTGAGCAGCTTCGCTGTGTTAATGGCACTCTACCCTGTGGAGGTAAGAAGCAGACACATACACACACACACACCATAAAAACCTAAATAAAATGTCGATCTTAGCATTTAGTGTTGGAATATTTTCTTTCAGATTTGTGTAGATTCCCACTAAGAAAATGGCTTCTTGATGTCCAAATACATCATTGAACCAAACAGTCTCTCACTGGTAACAAGTAAAATCATTTTGGCCTACTGGCAGATTCCCCTATATGGAACCCCAAAATGTTAAATATAAAAAAAAATTAAAAAGACATTATGAAATAAGTAATCATGAATAATAAATTGTGTAAAATATCTGGCTTATTCAGTTGTTGAGCTTGCATGTGATTGGCTGAAAGGGGAGAGAGCCGTGACACCACCGTCATGAGAAGTGACATTATGAAATAAAAATGAAATCCTATAAAAATCTGTGAATAATAACATGTTTATTTTATAATGAGTTGGGTTTTAATTTCTTAAATTATTTAACAAATTATTGTTTCATTTATATATTTTCTACAATTTATTTGTGTGATAATTTCATATTTATATATTTATTTAATACTGAACTCTTGGAAGTCCATACTCATGAGCTTTAAAGCTGCACCAACCATTTTTTTTTATATTAACAATGAGTCAAATCACTGTGTAATGTGATGGGTTTCCACTCATAGTGATGAACCCACAGAGAATAATCACCTGACTCAGCAGTTCCCCTCAGCTTTACGGAGCGTTTTAGTGCCGTTCAGCTAATTGTTTTGGTTGTATGGCCCGCAACTTTACAGTCTTACCGCTCTCATCAAACCCATTTTTGGCCGCTGCAGGCCAGCTGTTACAGTGAAGAAGCTCTGATAAATGATCTACCTGCCCAGCAACAAATGGCAGACAAAGCTAGCGACTAGCTGGTGAACATAGTGGAGCATTTAGCAACTAAATAGCCAGATATTTCCCTCAGGAGTTGGTGGAGACCAAAGAGGAGAGTAAATATTTGATGTGGCTAGAAACACGTCTCCAAATGAATTCTGATGTTGCTCCGTATCTGCTTGATATGTAAATAGGCCACTGTTTGCTAACAAGTTTTCCATATGAACTATAATGTAAGAATAGATCAATGTTGTGTTTACAACTTGTTTACGCTGCCCCAATACAATGATGATTATCCTTCTTTAAAAGTATGATGTACAATAAACTTGCCTCTCTCTTCCTCACTCACTTATATGTCAGTGTAAACACACACACACACACATTATGTTGTAAATGATAACCTTATAACTCCAATTAAACACCTCGGGACCTGACCTGTCTTCTCTACTAGCACACCTTTGGACTCCTGTTGGTGACCAAGATAGGGCTGACTATCTCCCTGCTGTGTCTCGCACTGTGCATCCTGACGTTCAAGTTCTGCCGCTCCATACAAGGGACCCGCACCACCATCCACCTGCACCTCTGTATCTGCCTCTTCATGGGTGACCTTATCTTTCTGGCTGGCATTTCAAAAACTGAACCTGTGGTATGTTTGTGCAAGCAAATAATGACTTCAGTCACATGGACAGAAATATTCCGACTGTTGACCTTATCTTTATTACTGTAAGAAACTAACTTGATTCAAATGTTTACAATTCAATTCAATTCAATTCAGCTTTATTTACAGTGGGGCAAAAAAGTATTTAGTCAGCCACCAATTGTGCAAGTTCTCCCACTTAAAAGATGAGAGAGGTCTCCAATTTTCATCATAGGTACACTTCAACTATGAGAGACAGAATGGGGGGAAAGAATCCAGGAAATCACATAATTGGTAAATTCCTCGGTAAAATAAGTATTTGGTCACCTACAAACAAGCAAGATTTCTGGCTCTCACAGACCTGTAACTTCTTCTTTAAGAGGCTCCTCTGTCCTCCACTCGTTACCTGTATTAATGGCACCTGTTTGAACTCGTTATTAGTATAAAAGACACCTGTCCACAACCTCAAACAGTCAGACTCCAAACTCCACTATGGCCAAGACCAAAGAGCTGTCAAAGGACACCAGAAACAAAATTGTAGACCTGCACCAGGCTGGGAAGACTGAATCTGCAATAGGTAAGCAGCTTGGTGTGAAGAAATCAACTGTGGGAGCAATTATTAGAAAATGGAAGACATACAAGACCACTGATAATCTCCCTCGATCTGGGGCTCCACGCAAGATCTCACCCCGTGGGGTCAAAATGATCACGAGAACGGTGAGCAAAAATCCCAGAACCACACGGGGGGACCTAGTGAATGACCTGCAGAGAGCTGGGACCAAAGTAACAAAGGCTACCATCAGTAACACACTACGCCGCCAGGGACTCAAATCCTGCAGTGCCAGACGTGTCCCCCTGCTTAAGCCAGTACATGTCCAGGCCCGTCTGAAGTTTGCTAGAGAGCATTTGGATGATCCAGAAGAGGATTGGGAGAATGTCA
>LKNJ01001271.1:36773-90741 GCA_002120245.1 Maccullochella peelii | reverse complement strand
TGTGTGTGTGTGTGTGTGTGTGTGTGTGTTCAATTACTTGCATGTCAGAGAGAAAAAGATGGGGAGACCGTGGTTCTTAAAACTTTTTTTTTCCTGTGCAGAAATACAGCCAAGTGTCTGGTTACAATAGAATTTGCTGGTTATGAATAGCTCGACAAATCTCAATATGTTCTCTACACAGAGCGCTTTGTGAATATGAACAATGACTGACAAGCACTGAGCAGTCAACATGCTACAGCACAGCAGCAGGCAGGAAGGTGGGGGGGTCTCCATGGATCTTCCTTCATTCGAAGCTGGAAACTCTATAATGTGTTTTTGCACGGGGGATGTTAGTGTGAGACTGCGAAGGTTTGCACGCCATTGTTTACTCATTTTATGGCGCCTTCATTTTACCTGTGTGTGTGATTGTACAGCAGGGTGGTGCATGAGTGCTACTTTGCGGCCGACCATAAAAACAACATTTACCCATCACCCTCTGAAACCCCCTGATTTTTTTTTTTGCTGACCTCCAGTGGTTTAACTAACTGCAGTGATGTAGCAGCATACTCCAGGTTGTGTCAGTACACCGTGGCATCACTTTGGTGTGTAGTTACAGGTGCATCAAAGCACACTTTTGACCACGCCCATCAGCGACGCTGGATGTAGTCAGACGTGCAACACACTTTTAGCCTGGTGTTAAGTAACTATGTAAATACAATACACAACAAGTAGTCCTAATGGAAAAAGCAGTCTTTCCTTATTGAGTATCTTTGTTGTTTAATTTAAGTAAGGGACTTTAACATAATGCTGCATCATGCTAAACATTTATACAGTATATGATGCAATGACTTTCCATGTGTAGCCAGCCAGGGAGGAAGGAAATGGGGGAAAATGTTAACTTGTGAGCTGTGATGAGCTCTAGAACTCTGCATAGGATAAATAGGATTTTAGTGGATATTCTGTGTATACTGTAAAACATTAAAATTACAAATGTCTCTTCTCCCTGTCTCTTGAAAATTCTATGTATATTTGCTCTACCATGCCTTTTCCAAACATCTACTGAAGAGTTACTTCCCGATATTCCTTTTTCACAGACAACATTTTGACTTGTCATAGTAGGAAAAGCACAGGTGTTACTAATGATGGCTCAGTTATCTTAGGTAGGTAGTTCTTTATTTATCCCTGTGGGGAAACTACAGTCTCACAGCAGCGGAGATATGTGAGGAACAGAAAAGGAATAATAATTAGTATAAAATTGTAATAAAGTAATAGATAAATAATACAATAAATAGGAATAGAAAATACTGAAAGTACTAATAAATATGTAAGTTCTATGGCATCAAAATAGTATTAAATGTATAAAACAGTGCAAACAATGTCCACGTGTATAGGTGGTATGGTATAATACAGTCCATGAGGGGTGACCATCCTGCTGTGGGCCTCAGAAACCACCGAGTTGGCTGAGAAGGTCCCAGTGAAGCAGCTAAATGTAATTCCTCCATCATTAATTTTATTATTTGGAAGCTGTGCTTTTCCTAATGTCAAAATGTCGTGTGTGAATAAAAAAGCCTATAGACCCAATAGGAGTGAAGCAATGTTTTCTTCAGAGCAAGTCAAAAGCCGGTTCTTGTTTCCCATATGTTGCACACGGGGTGTTATGTGGTTCTTTAGAAGGGATGACTAGGATGACGATGTCCTTCATGTGGTGATGTAGCAGCAAGCTCTGGGCACGGATGAGTGCCATCACGTCTATCTTCTCATAGGTTCAAATTCTTGGTAAAAATGTTAATTACTCACCAGTGTGGAGGTGTTGATTACTTACAGGCCCTCCAGAGTGCATCCCGCCCTGCAACAGTTCTCTGTATCCCACTGCAGGGCTGTTTAGCTCAAGCTGAAGTCAATAAGCATAATTACAGACAGTACTCCTGTGCTGCTCCAAATTTGCCCCAGTGAACTGTCTGGTTGTTTGTCTGCCCCACAGAGGTGTTTGCTTTATTAAATTCCAGTTGTGATGTGCATTTTTTTATGCATCAGTGTTCTTCACAATATGATAAAAAAAAATGTCCACATGCTCTGCTCCTCTAACCTTTCTCTGTAGGGAGGGGAGACACAAGCAGCGGCGTAACAGTCCTGACTTGTAGCTAATCTTAATGGCATATTCTGTTGGGGCTTGGCCTACATAGAGTGCTCGCGGTGCCTCTTCTTAAAAAGGAGACCTAACAGCCGGTGCAGTGCGGAAGATGTATTAACCATACAGTGTATAGTATAAACATGAACACAGACAGGGGGATAGAGTCTGTGTTCTTGGAGCCAATTAGTGAATACACTCACAGATCTGCAGACACTGTCAGCTGAAGTGATAGATGTGGGGCTGCACATCTTTGTGTCCACTTGCTTCACACGAAACTTTCCACAGAGCAGGGAGACTAAGTGAGTGGCTGCCATCTGTTACTGTGAATGACAGGCTGTGTGTAGGGCTTATTATTTATTTTGATTAAAATCTGTGAACATTTAGGGGGAACATTGGGGCACATGTTCTGGTGTTTGAGAGATCTCTCTCTGTCTTGTTGTAATGTTGCAACATCCTATAAGGCTACCTTATGTTATCATGGCTAAGAACATCAGCTGGATTCTTAAAATGTAAAGTGAGTCAAGATGTGATTTACATTCTCCATCTCTACACTTGTCTTATCAAGTGTCGTATCCGGATAAAATCCAGATGTGATTTAATACACTTTTAACACTTAGCCTCTCCATTAGCCCGATCACAAATCTGATTACAATCCATCTTGGTTTTCCCGGACTATATGCAAATCAGGTCAGCCCTACTCCAGTCCAGAGGGTGGTGTTAGAGCACCTGAAGCTGTTTGGTAACTGCTCAGAATGCTAAAGGAAGAATAAATTCTGCCCTTTAGCAGTTGTAACTAAACGGCTAAAGCAGTAAATCAGTGCTTTCACTGATCTGGAATCGGATGGCTAATTTCAGTGAAATGTCAGTGTTTCTTCCATTATCAGAGGGGACAGATTCTCCTTCCACAGATTGCTTACTGACGTAGGTACAGTTGGGAGGAGTAATAGCTATCAGATCCACCCCAAGATGCATGAAGTGGCGAAGTGTCAGTGAAACCAGAAGAATTTTAACATCATCAAACTGCCATATTATTTTAGACATTAATATAATTAGTATAAGCAAACAGGACAGGACGACAGACAGACTGGTGGCTTATAGCTCTTACACAGTGCATTTTACATTGTATGACAAGAGGATAGATTTGGTGGGAAAGCTGGTGGATAACTTTAGTTCCTAATCCAGTCCTTAAGTACCTGCTCTCCTGCCAGTTACTGATCCATCTTTTCTCTTACAGCCTGATCCATTTACATCATTGACATGCTTCTCGAAGCAGTAGAAGTGTCAGTGTAACAGTGTCAGCATCAAGTGTGAGCTCTTAAGTAGATCTGATGTGCAGGAGTGAAAATACAGAACAAAATCTTCGCAGGACAGGGTGTACTGTACTGAGAAGTGCAGTGGGAGCACCACTTAACGGCACACAGGAGATTTTTTTCCAGCACAGAAGAAGGTTTCTGTTTTACTTTTTCCATATTTTGAAATGCATACAGTAGATTTAAACTGATTTGAGCTCGACTGGCATTTATCAGACTTTCGGTTGTAATTAAAATCTAAAAATCCAAAAATGCAGCATTTTGACAAACATTACCACTGTTATTCAGAGTCCTTCTCAGGCTCACCATGCCAGCAGGATCGAATGTTATCACTCTATTGAATGGGCGTTATCAGGGGTTATCAGCCTCACAGGTATGGGTTAGAAGGGGCCTGCTACCCCTACTAGTAGGTTCAGATGGCTGTTATCATCTATTCACATGGTTGATCATGTCTATATGAGATGCAGCAGGCTTTCAACAAAAGTCAATGTTGACTTGTTTTAAGTTACGTCACGTGACTTACTTTCTTATTTCAACCCAAACAAGAAGATCTTTTCCTAAACCTAACTAAGTAGTTTTGTTGCCTAAACCTAAGGTGATGTGACATGAGTGATCAACCATGTGAACAGATGATAACGGCCTTCTGAACCTACTAGTAGGTGTTGCAGGCCTCTTCTAACCCATATCTATGAGGCTGATAACCCCGATAACACCCATTCATTCGAGTGATAGCATTTAAGATGGGTGACCATGCCATCACTGATTGTCTGAAGTTGTCTTCTTGTGTCTTAGAGTGACAGTCAGATGCACACTCCACTCAAAGCTACTTAGAGCCCTGCAGCCAAAACACCCCCAAAGGTCCTTTACCATTTCTCCCCTGTCAACAATCTGTCGCCCACCTGCGCTGATTCCACACTCCTGTCAGTCAGCTGTCACCACCGCCATCACAAACAGAGCATACTCTAGTAGTGTATCTTCAGTTCAACTCAGAGCCCGTCTCCTGGGAGGGCTGAGGCGAGGAGGGTGGAGTGAGAAAGGGGAAGCGGCTGGAGAAACATGGTGACAGATGTGAAAAGTGTTGAGGCAGAAGAGTGAAGAGAACGAGGCAGGAAGAAAGACTTTAACAACACCCAGATACAGTCAGTCATAATACACCCACGCACCCACCCACCCACACACACGTATACACAGAGTAGACAAACCAGGTCACTGAAATCCAGCTACGTCATCATGGTGCAGAACCAGAAAAAAAGTCTTTGATCCGTTTTGTAACACACAGAAATTATGGGGTGGAGAAATCTCTCACTCTATCTGCATCTCTCTCCCTCCTCTGTATTTGATTTGATGCCTGAAAATCCACCAAGTGAATAAAAACAAACACATAAACCTTGTATTTTGTTCAGTTTAAGGATCATAAGACCTCAGGTTGAATCAGGTGAGACCTGCTCTGCTTGCGATTGGTGATAGATGTCAGCTACTAATCAACCAAGGAATGTAATCCTTTCCTAGGCAGAGGACTGAGCGGCTGGCGTGTTGGACGGGGTCGCTGCTCGACCTCCAGCCAGTTGTAGCGATCACATGATGGTGGTGTTAATCCCGAAAGTCAGCTCGCTTTCAGGCCCCCAGAAGCCTTTGCAGCAGGGCCATAAACTGTGCCATCTTTCCACATCCAGCAGTGTGGCGGCGGGCACTCTGGACACAACAGACAAAGCAGGTCATGCTGATGCTACAATATCATTTGGATATTAGGAATTGCAGCTAAACTCTCGGGTTGCTGCAGGATTTTAACCTGGTTTGATTGCACTAGGTAACAGGGGGATTGGATGAGTTTCTTTTACACCGAGGGGTGTCCCACATACGCAGCGGCCGGCTGAGTAAGTCTTGGAAGGGAGAGTGAAGCTGCATCCGTAAATGGGCCATTAGAGGCAGAGGTTTTTCCTCCTTTCATCTCTTCTTCTCTGATTGCTCTCGGTTGAGACACGCACATTCAGCTTGTTTTTTCTTCTGCTCTCGCTTTCTTCCTGGTTATCTCATTTCAATAGAGACCATTCCAGGATGTATTGTTGTCATTAGTGGGCCAGATTTCCTCTAAGCGGAGAGATCTGCCACACAGCGCCACTCATTTGTTCTCATTTGACTTCTCTCCATTATCCGCAAAGTAGAGGTGGCACAATCTTCACGGGGGCAGCGTTGCATTTTCACCTTGATTGCTTTTGGCTTTCTTATTTAACATGTTTTTTCAGCAGCAGCAGCAGAGGTAGAGCAGACAGAGCCGGTGTCACACGCTCAGTCCGAAGAGCACTGCTACAAGACTACATTTACTGCTGCTGTGTGAAGATCACCCATAGCTCTCTAGAAATAAAACAAGGATGTTTTTTAGTGATGGAGGAGAGACGATTGGTCGTGGGCTGTGAGCCAGCCCTGATACCAGGTAGTTTGGATTTGAGTGGACTGCTTTTGTGAACGGTTTGTGCACAGAAGGCCATGTGTTTGCGTGGAGCAGCCAGGCAGAGATTTGAACTGAGCTACATACAGTAAGGTTGGTTATATCTCACCATTTAAACTCTTATAACCAGTTTGGATGTAGAGTGTGTGATAATGCAGTGTGTTTAAATTGTTTATTTAATGGTCTTACAAAGTTAATATGAACATGTAAATTGTATAATAGTGTGCCATGTGTGTTGTGTTTCCTGTAGATAATTGTAATTGCCAGTTAATATATCAGATAAAGCATTACAAAACAGAATGAAAGGCATCTCGCATGTGCAGTAGGTTGCGCGTTTGTGCAGTAAATTAAATTGTTTTTTTTGCTGTACCATCTACAGTTAATTCTAAACAGCAGTGCAACAGTAGTTTTCTTTGCCCCAGGGATAATTGTCACAGCAGCATTAGAAAGCAGCAGCGTCATCATGGCAGTTTAGTTTTTACAGCTTTACAGAAAGTTTAAACCTCTCCCTAATATCTATGAAACGCTGAGCGAGGGTATTGCAGTGTGTGTCAGTGTGTGCATGTGTCTACACATGCAGCTGAGAGCACGAAACCGGCAACATCTGTGAAGGGTTCATCAGTCACTCCTCATTGTCTTTCAATTATTGATCTTTGTGCTTGTGGCATTCCCTTGGCTTTAAATGGAATATCAACATAGCCTCCAGACAAATGGGTGTGGGGGCCAAAATCCACATTGTCTAATTCACTAACTATGGAATTCTTCAAGAAAAGGCCAAATTCTTTCTTGTTTTTGCTTCCAAAACCTCTTCAAATCCTGCCTTTGTCATTACATTAGTGTGAGGAGGGGAAGAGGAAAGAAAGGCAGACAGAATGAGATCATTAAATCACAGGCAATTTTGGCCTCCACAATTAATTACGCTTGGTCACAACGCTTTGCATTAAGAGTGTTAAGTCTGTAAACTGTTTGACCAATCAGAGGCATTTGCTTTAAACATATTGTACTGTGATTAGCTACTCCCAGCTTCCCAAACACAGAGCGTTTTTGCTACACAAGCAACCTGCAACTGTAATATAACTATTTAATCTACAGTATGTGGTGCTATTATTTGTTTATATTCAGCGTTATTTTTTTTGTACCAAACATGGATGTGTGAATAATGTGATAAATAATCACGATCCCAGTATTGAGCAAATGATTGATTATCATTGTAACCAGTATTGTGCATCAGTAGGATGGCATTAAGATCATGGATATGCTTGTGTGAAAGAGAGATGGTTGCTCAGGGATTTTGAGTTTAAAGTGTTCTCACTGTACAGTAAACTGATCACTAGCCTGTGTGTTGTAGATGCTCTGTGTAAATGCTCTCCTATTTTTTTTAAATCATAAACCCACAAATGTTCAAATGTTTATGATTTGCGACCACAGTGGCTTCCTGCTGGATCTTCATCATACAGCTGAGGCAGTGTTACACACACATAAACACACACACGGACTGAGAGAATGACACAGATAATCTAGTCTATGTGGAGCCTGGGAATTGGGGTCTGGCTGTGGATGTTTCTGATCAGATCCCGTCAGTAGGTCAGAGCAGGGACATGTCTGATGAGGCAGAGCGGGACAACTCCGCCACAGACAGGCCCACTTCTCATTACACCACAGTGTATCGGGGAATTTCACCAATTGGTTTTTGTGTCGTGTTGCAGAAAGTAACAGCATATAAAGGTTTTATCATGGAGAGCATGTCGGGTCACTTCTAATCTTTTAGGGTCACCCTTTTTAATCTTTCGGGGCCATAGTGTAATCCCATGATTTTTGTGAGCCATGGATTTCATTTTTACATTATGCTGCTTTTGATAAGGACAGTGTACTTTAAAAAAGATGATTATAATATTGGAATTACCTTTAGAGCACTGGAGTTGTGTAAGGCAAAAACACAGGCCATGGTTACACAGCATCTTAGAGATGTCTGTGTCTTTTCTGAATTACAGTGAGCATGAAGGTTTACCCCTCTGCAACACAGAGAGATGCGCTGTACACTCCTTTGCTTTGGATATCAAACCATGATCCTTTCCCTTATTCACATATCAGAAAGTACAGCCATTAGACCAGGGATACTCAACTTGCTTTGCACGGGGGCCACTTTTGCAAAATGACAGGAGGCCAGGGGCCAGTTAAGAAACATTAATAATATTTATCAGATAAAATGAATAAACATTAAAAGGGCCCATAACTCATCTTTCTTTGAAATTCTTTATTTAAAATGGGCAAAATAAAGGCAAATTCATCCTCCCATTGTCCTTTGAATTGCCTGTTTTCATTGTCAGCCATTCAACGTTTGCTGTCCTCACTCATTGAATCAGACGAATCCAGTCGCAGCAGCCCCATGCAGGCACAGTGGAGAAGTTTGCCCTCTGGAATTTCTGCCAGGCAGACAGCCCTGAAGGCAAACTTCTCCCACGTGCCCTGCGTGGGTCATGTGTACGTGAACTTTTAACAGAAAGTTTCACCACTTAAACATTTACTAATTGGTATAAACAAAGAATTCCCAGTGTGAGAATCAATTTATTTTCATTGTGAATTAGAAAATGGTCGGTGGGCCACCCAGCACCCTATTGCGGGCCAGATTTGGCCCACGGGCCGTAAGTTGAGTATCACTGCATTAGACCCTAAACAACACCCATACTATCAGTGTCATAGGTGCATAAATGTTTTTTTCCCCATGTTAGATATCAAAGTCCTTCTGCCTGTCATATAGTGAGACCACTGTCCTCCTCCCTGAATTGAATCTTATTGTCATCACAATCCTTCCTTGTCCTTGTAGTTCATAGACCGTCACAGCAGAGGATTTCTATAGTTAGCTCAGAATAGGACAACAGCAGTAACGAAGGCTGCTGTTATTCCCACACCAGGAATGTACGGAACAGTACAGCAGCTCTTGCCTGTATTCCCACACTGTACCTCGCACACAATGAACATGCCTCTCTATTGTCAGCCTGTTAGGATGATTCACTGCTGGTCAATCTGCTGCACACCACGCTGCCTGTGCTGCGGCTCAGCGCCATGTCTGTGGTGACATCACACACGCATCGTGCTATATAAGGGAGTGTGATGGAGGGAGGACGTCACTGTGTGCGCTTTGTGACTCGGATCGTTACAGCAGCCAGGCCTCTGTGCAGCATCACAGGCATCATGATCCCATGGTGTCCCATCCTGCCACTTCAATGCTGAATGCACCATGCACACCAGCTGCAGGTTTAGCTATAGGACACAGTTAACTGGCATCTTCTTTGCTTTATTTTCCTGTGCTTCTTCTAATTCACACACACTGTCGATGATCTCCCCCCTTTTCCCTTTCCATGTTTTGTCTCTCCCCTCTCTATCTCTGACTGTGTCTGTGAGGATGGAATGCAAAAGATCAGCAGAGTGTGTCATGGCAGAGCTGTGGAGAGCTCAGAAGTATCTGCAGTGAGGCTATTACAGTAGCAGTGGCAGCTGGAGCACTGGGGGAATATTACACAGTACAAAATTTAGTGCTGCGCCACCGCTCTGTTGTACTTAATGAAGGTTGGTTTAAGGCTGACAGCGTTAGCATCATGATGCAGATGCTGATGGAGCAGAGTGTCATTGTTAGCTTGCATGCTAGCTGCCATAGACATTTCTCTGTTTGGACAGGAAGGACATACAAGGCTAAACGGGAGCAGGGAAATGTGATACTTGTGTCAAGATGAGTTAGAGCTCGTCAAAGGGCAGTTGTTAATGTTTGTTGTAGTTGCTTTGTTCATGTTCTGTGTGCATGTGTGTATTCAGGGTGTAGGATTTCAAGACAGCATCCCAGAAGGGACATTAGCCTGCAGCCCTGAGAACATGCTCAGAGCCAAAGTGAAGCATTTCTTAGGCAGCCAGTGCAGCACACATAAAACATACACACACACACATCTACAAACGCAGAGGCATGCACAACAGATCACCCTTCCATCATCATTGAGTCACTATAAAGAGATGTTTCTCATGCTCATCACACACTCCCCTCCCCCACTCCACGTTTTCTCCCATCCTAGTCACCTGTCCCCTACTCCAGCATATAATTTCTGCTGCCGCTTCACTTTGGATTTGTGAATGAAGTGCTGCTCAGTTAGTGTCCAGGAGCAGATCATGAATAATGCAGCAACCCTCATGTGTCTCTCAAGCCGTGCCTGAATCACTAAGGTGATTGGAGGCATTTGTTTTGACGTGAAGCAGAAAGGAGAGGTCACTTGTGTGAGCTAGCTGCATCACAGACACCTTCTCTGGCTCTTTGTTGTAAATAAGGATGTGTTCATTAAAGCGCACATCCATTAGTCTTGTGTTTGTTGTGTGTGTGTTTCCACTACAGCTTTGGTGCTAAGATGTTTTTTTGTACTCCACTGGCAAGACATCACTCATCAGTCAACCAGTTTGAGGCTAATGCTGTCCATCTTTTGGTGGCATTTTCTTTGACTGTTCAGATGTGGTGTCTGTCTTCTCAGAAATTTAGAGGACAGCACTTCCTGTGTCATTTATTTCTTAGGAAAAACATTTCAGGTATTTAATCTAAATTTGTATTAACCAGCTATTGAGTGAATCAGTATTATTTCCGTTTGAAATGCAGGCAGTCATTAAAGCTGCATTGACAGCTTTTGACCGCTGAAGGAGGGTGAGACTCCAAAACAAAGTCACAGCAGCAGTCACCAGTTCTTGCCTAATGTTGCCTGTACATCCAGCAGAAACAGGCCAACACTGGCAGACTGATAGGCAGATTGGTAATTGACTGAGAAGAGATATTAATCCTCAGTATCAGTAGTACTAGTAGGCCTTTCACATTACAGTGAATAATTTGATTCAATTATGATATTAAAATATCACTAATAGTAGTACTAATAATAGTAGTAGCTAATAGTCAATATAACATTTAAAGCAGCATTAATTGATTTTTCTGGCCATTTGTGGGCAGCAAAACAATCTATAAACACAAACATATTATCATCTTATAAAGCTGTTATGGCAAACAGGTTAGCAAACAGTCTAATTTAGTCATCCAGCAGCCCGGGAGCAATGTTAGCAATCAGTTGGAGTTGTGTTTTCAGCCACTTGGCAAATGCAAGTCCAATG
This sequence comes from Maccullochella peelii, assembly GCA_002120245.1. Classification (NCBI taxonomy): domain Eukaryota; kingdom Metazoa; phylum Chordata; class Actinopteri; order Centrarchiformes; family Percichthyidae; genus Maccullochella; species Maccullochella peelii. Next base: position 79,745 of record LKNJ01001271.1, on the reverse strand, counting down.
TTTACTCTCCTTTTAGCTCTGTTTGGCCTCCAGCAACTCCTGAGGGAAATGTTTGTCCCTTTAGCAGCTAAATGCTCCACTGTGTTCACCAGCTAGTTGCTAACTTTGTCTGCAGTGCAGTGGGTTTATCAGAGCTTTTTTGCAGAAAACAGCTGCCAGCTGCTGCTGAAATTTACGCTGACGAGAGCAGTGAGAGTGAATCAAATAGATCACAATAAAGTTGTGGGCCACAGTCAAAACAGTGAGCTAAAAGACGCTAAAATGCTCTGTAGAGCTGAGGGGAGCTGCAGAGTCATGTGATAATCCTCATCACGATGTGCAATCCCTTTCACATATACGTAGTAATTTGATCAGTTGTTAAAATAAAAATATTGATTAGTGCAGCTATAAAAAAGTTGAATTATTGACTAATTCAATAAAGCATTAAATGTATATCTGTAGGCATTTTGCTGTCTGATATTTCAGGATTTTTCTGTAACTGGGCCAAACAATTATTATTATTATGTCTTTTCTGCTATTAAGTTAATCTTGCTGTTATAGTATATGTACACATTTTGTACCGCACTATTGCACAACTTCTACCCCTCTCTCTAACAGCCCATATTTTACCTGTACAGTAGTTCATGAACTATACCCAGCGCTCATACATCATCCTGTCTCTCCTTGGAGCTGGCACTTCAGTGTTCAACATATAAATTCAACACAGAGAACACAAAAAAAGCATCTTCTCCACACGTGCCTCACCACAGCAGCTGATATCTATTGTTCTGTACATACATTATACTCAGACTAACCCCAAAGGTCCGTGATCCAGTAGGCAGGGACCAAACCTCCTCTGTGGGTCAGTGAATCAGCCAATCACACATGAGGAGTCCTTACCTTGGCCAGTGAGCAAGGCTGGCAGCAGTGATTTATGAAGCCCTTTGAAATGTATGGAAAGTTGTCACGTACAAAATTAAAGGGATGCTTCAGAGAGCTTTTTCCTCACCAAAATGTCATTATTATTTTGGAGGAAAAGTGGGAGAAATGTAGGAGAAAAGTGGCTTATGAATAATTGATTCTCAACAAAAGAATAAATGCATTAATGCACAGTTAGCCTCCTCCAGGCTTTTCATCCACATCCTGGCTAGTTTCCTTTGTGACAGTTGGACAATGATAAAATGATTCATTGCTAATTTTAGAAATATGGGGCTCCTGACTGTAACCATACTTGAAAATATCCATCTTATTAAGTTATTTTCACATCATTTTGAAAATAACTGTGCTTATTTCAAGATTTTACTTCTCTTCAGTCTTGACCAGGACACATGATTTCAGACAATGTATGAGTTTAATGATGTTGTGATTTTAGTGTACACCCTTACTGTGCCTTTCTGTAGTGTCTATTCTAATGTTTTGTAAGTTCTGAGGGGCATTAGATGTTTTCACCAGAAGGAAGAAGGGTGACGAGATAAATGAATGGACACCTTCTTCTGAACTTCATAAATTCAGACAGAACTCAGACACGTTGTTATTGTCTCTGTCCATCCCTTCATGTCCATTGTTCTGTGCGCACAGATACAATCTGTGAAACTCTGAATCATTTATCAATGCACTACTCTCAGTACACTGTCTGGTTCCTCATCTCTCTCCCCTTGCACACATACTCACACTATTAATTTGGAAATACAAACAGGTCATATCCAGGCAGGCCATGTTGTTAATCTTGTGTCATCCTGTTGTTTATAATGCATTGCAAATGATGATGATTTAAGCACCTGTATCAACAAATTAATCAGATGCTATCAAAATGAAAATGAAAGATTGCCTATGGCACTAAAAGAGCTGAATATTAGATACAACATTGTCTGTGTGAAGACTGCGCAACCTTCTAAATTGAATACATGCATAAGTGTATATTTTTCTAACGTGAATATCTGTTCTTTCCATGTATTTGGAGAAAGCAGGTTGCAAAGCTAAATCATACTATTTAATTGGGCCAGCTCAAGAAGTATGTTTTTCCTTGCACATGTTTCCTGTAAAATCTAAAGGTAACATGTCAAAAATGTACTAAAAGGAGAGCCTCAGGCAGCCATGTTACAGAGCATGTAGAGTCTATTGCAGTGAGAAGACGGAGTAGTGCTGCATCCTGCTGCTTGGTCCCATTTCTCTCCCTCTCTTTCTGTGTATATGTGTGTGTGACAGAGACAGAGCAGGCTTTCATCAGGTTTTGACAGGGACTGAGGCCTACGCAGTGCAGGGCCAAGCAAAGTGAAGCTACAGACTACAGACTGAAGGCTTTAGCCTCAGCAGAGTTGCACAGAGATGTGTGATGGAGCGCTGTGAGGCTAATGTCTAACTGATAGCTCAGATTTCTACCTGCACACAGGCAGACACATATGCTCATTGGAAAGATAGGATACCTTATATACGGTATATTCAAAGAACATCCAGTTCAAAGTGGACCAACCATTAAATTCCACTCTTTTGTTCCCCTTTTTTTGACCTACAGGAAACGAAGTCCATCTGCATCCAGGGATCCAAACCAAAAATACGACCAAAGGGAGGGGGGCGACCACTCACAGTATGCCCCGACGGACGGTGGCATGCCTAGATCACCGTCTGACTATGGGGATGGGGACCCTCGGCGGGCTCCGCGGGGCCCACACATGTACCCAGATGTGGATGCGGCGCGGATGGGCTACCGGGACCGGCGGGGCCCTGGACGCTGGCACTCCCAGGAATACCCGCTGGACCAGGAGCTAGATGGACCACCCAGCGAGTATGACCTCCAGCGGCAGCGCCAGGAGGAATTCCAGGCACGGTATCGCAGCGACCCCAACCTGGCACGCTATCCTGTTAAACCGCAGCCCTATGAGGAGCAAATGAGAATGCACGCCGAGGTGGGCCGCCTGAGGCACGAGCGCCGCCATAGTGATGTCTCCCTGGCCTACACGGAACAGGACGACCCAGGCCCCATCCGGCTGTCCCGCCAGCATCTCACCGAGCGCCGGCCGCCTATGGTGGGACAGCGCTCCTACTCCGTCGACCGCTCCTCCCCTGGGCCCATGGGTCCTGGCCTCGGAGGCCACAGAACCTCCAACCACAGTCCCCCGACGCCGCACCGTAGCCCTGTGCTGGGTGACCGATCTGGGGACCTGCGGAGAGGTGACCTGGGTGTAGGCGGCGATCCCATGAGGAGGCAGCAACACCACTTGGACCCCAGTTCCGCCGTCCGCAAGACCAAGAGGGAGAAGATGGACAGCATGCTGAGGAACGACTCTCTCAGCTCAGACCAGTCAGAGTCGGTGCGCCCACCACCCCCCAAGCCCCACAAAACCAAAAAGGGAGGAAAGATGCGGCAGGTGTCGCTGAGCAGCTCAGAGGAGGAGCTGGCCACCACCCCGGAGTACACCAGCTGTGAGGACGTGGAGATAGAGAGTGAGTCAGTCAGTGAGAAAGGTAGGGGCCACACACACCACCCTCACTCAGTCTACTCTCTTTCTGCTACTTTCTCTGTGTATAGATAGTTTTATTTAGCGTTACTTTATAACTATACAAATGCAAATTTCTCAGATGCTTTTTCATGCAGTTACAAAGCCATCCTTTTCTAGTGTTACTGACATAATGCTGTTGTTAGGAAAGACAGATCTCATTTGATTGTAATTTAATTGTTGTTGCTGTCTCGTGTTGATATTGATTCTTGCAGCTGTTGACTCAGATATAACCTTCAGATTCCCCAGTCTACAGTCTCTATATGTGCTTTGTATGTTTGTATGTGTATTTGTATGTGTAAGGCTCATTATTTTCAAGAAAACAAATCTTTGAATTTATCAGTATTTTTTTGATTGTAAAAATTTTTAGCGCAAGCACTTTGTAGTTTTGTAGTTATGTTTTTTTTTTTACTCTGGTGCATAATCAGCCGCTCATTTGTATTTTCTCTACAGTTTTCTGAGCTTAGCACTTCTTAAAAGGACTGTCTTTACCGTAAACTGTGGTGAACAGTGAATTCTTTCGGCAGAAAACACAACAACTTTTGATAGTGTAGTGTAGTAGTAGTGGTGTAAAATGCATGAAATGGTTTAAAATGATCTGCTTCTTCTATAAAATCCCAGAATTTCAGTTAAAACCCGAAAACAATGAGCCTTACGTCTGTTCAAAGCACTATTGCGTTTTATGTGTGTTATCTGTGAATCTACTCTAACAGCTCTCGTGCCTTTGAGGAGGAGGTGTGTGCACTCATGAGCCTGCCAGATATGTTTCAGTGTGGATGGGTGTTTATGTGTGTGTGGCTGCGATTTCAAATGAATGTAAAACTACTGCTCTCAAGGTATTCTTTTGTTGCTCTAGTCTTATGGCACATTTTGCCAGGTCCTTCCACAGCTGTTTCACATGATCAGTCTGTTCTAACGGACAGGGTTACATAACTGGCAGACAGAGGGAAGCAGGGAGAGGGCTGGGTTGTGGGTGTCTAGTGAAACAAGGTGATCTGAGTTAATGCCAATGTATTTTTTTCAGTAGTTTCATGTCATCCCTGCTGTATATGAATGAATGGATGTTATAAGCAAAAAGGTAATGATAATTGACTTCCATACCACCCATGCCATGCTGATGATGTCATTCCTGGTACAGTGTCATATTACAAAGTGGCAAAAGGATTATGGTTCAGTGGGGAAGGGAGCAGAAAGTGATCGTGGTTGGGGGTAAATGATAAAAAGGATGCCTCATGTCTCTGTATAGGGTTTATTGACCCACATACAGTGCAGTAGTTTTAGGGTTTTTCACTGCATCTTCTGCTGTTGAATTTTCAGATTAACTCTACCAGTTTTATTTCAACTGTCAGTACCCAAAGACTGTTTAAATAATTTAATTATTAAAATAATAATGTGAATTATTTCTTCACGCAGTGGGTTCAGTTTACTACAGTGTACCTAATTGAAGTGGTACTGGCTCAGCCTGTCCTGTCCTGCTGTGTAACTATGACAGGGTAATAGAACTGGACATCAGATCGCTCATGGCAAATGTCCTACCTGCTCGGAGACACAAGCGCACTTGTCCAAGTGTATAAAAACGCACTAGCAAGCAAACAGTCAGAGTGACTGAATTAAATGCCACTTTGCATAGAATCACCATCAAAAGCAATTGTTTAGGCTGTTAGCTTCTTGACTGCTCCACCTGGTTGACAGTTGTCGTAATTGCAAATTGATTTTGTTGTCAAACCTGTAATTACGGAGGCCTTTGCCTTAGAAATGTTAAAAGCCCTAAACACAAAGAAAGCAGGTTGAGCAGTTGACAAATGGAAGAATAAAAGATAGAAAGGATGAAAGTGCAGTAGCACAGTTTGCTTTTGTCAGTAGCACTAGAACAAAGTGCCTACAAATGTTTAAACTAGAGGAGAGGGGAGGAAATCAGTTGGTCTGCTCTGTTATGTAACTGTTCTCCTCACTAAAGGAAGCAGCCCAGCACCAGTGCTACATTATTGATGTGGGAGTTTCCAGGTTTCCAGGTAGCCATAGAGCAAAAATAGGGAGAAAAGCAGGCTGCTTTGAGGGTCAGAGTTTCTGTTGTTTCTGTCTGCTTCTGTCTGCCTCCTCCACAGGTCAGCCTGTGGAGGAGAGAGAGGGAAAACAAAGGAGAGAGTTGAACTGCTGACCTGAATAAGTATAGCTTTCCATACTAGCTACAGAACATCCTCGGGCAGCTGATTATATGGAGCTATCTTTGTTCTCTATTTAGGTATAATTGGCACTTTCATTCATTTATGACATAATTAAAGCTGCTGTGATATGGTGCATGCAGGGAGTCTGATAAACGGTTCAGAAAATTCTACTGAGCCATTTATTTTCAACCAGAGTGTCCTTGTTTGCACTCTGTCAAAGTAGACTTAATTATGTAACAGACAGCAGAGAGGGGATACAAACTCTAGTCCCCAGATTTGGACATGTGACATTCTGAAGTGTATTAATATAATCAATAAAAACCTTATATAATACAGCAAGATCTGCCCTCTGAAATATAATAGCAGTCATAAACAAAAATCAGTTTTGGCAGTATATAGAGTTTACAAATGGAACAAATTTAGCGTTACTGTGGAAATGGCACGGATGTGTTTCAGTGGAACGAGGTTGCGCAGATGTTTTAAATGCTCCCAAAAAGACACCTATCATGATTTATTGACTTTTCAGAAAGCTAGTCTAAAAAGCTGACCCAATCAAGGAATTTCCCTGTATGTACTATAACATGCAAATGAAGCATTCCTTGATTAACTACCATAGAGAGTGTTTACCCTCACCAGGAGTGAGAAAAGGCAAAAAAAAAAAAGCCAGAGCAGCTAAGCAAAGAACATCAACTGTAATTGCATGTGAGGCCGGAGCGGGAGAGAGAGATGAAAAAGAGGGCAGAAAGCACCTTTTGGCCATATGTGGCCCGTCAGCATCTTGGGGTGTGTGCACTCAGCTTGACTGGGCCAGGAGATGGGTGTGTAACAGCAGGCCAAGCAGGGTGCATGTCACGCTCTCACATCTCCGATACCCCGAGGGGGCCGCTGACGAAGGAGGAGGGCTTGATGGGATGAGAAGGAGGGGAGACCGAGGTGAGGAGGAGACTGGAGGAGAGAGGGTGTGCCAGCTGTAATGGGCCTGGCTCGTGCCTGCAAGCGCTGGAGACTGATTTATCACGATGGTCCTCTCCCTGTGTTTTCCTCTTTATTGATTCCCCTGACATGCAGTTTCATAATAGTGCCAAACAGACAGAAAAGGAGAGGCTGGCTGGCTAACTACAGCAGAGAGGTGGACATTGTGTAGTGACAGCCTAAGTTACATCCTCATTAATGGCTTTTGGGATCCGTTTTTGCACCTTTGGTAAGTCTGTTGGGTTTGTAGTCTGTTCTCTCAAGCTGCATATTAGAAAAATATTCTTAGTAATTTAACCTTTTATGCCTTAATGGATAGTATCACTGTGTTTTGCGCTTAATAGAAAACGTTAGTCCATTTGTTTTAGAAAATAAGTCCATGTTTTAAGATCTGCCTCCACCAGCGTGTAACATGACACTGTATCACCTTCCTAGCATGGTGACTATGTTTAAGCATACACACTGTTTCACCCCTGCCTCTTTTCTGCTCTCTCCCCCTGAATTGTAGTAAAAACAGCATCAATAATTAATGATCCAATTAATAGTTTACACTGGTTTTTATTGAACTGTCAAAGTGATGGAGAGCCTGCTCATGGTGAACTCCGCCACTGCCTGCGCTCTGCCTTCGCCCTGAATCAGCACTTTGTGGGGCCTCCTCGGAGCCGGGGCGAAATGGCAGGGCTGGGCGCAGACTGCTGATGCTCACAATTTATGGCCATGATGAGTTTCCTGTGCCCTGAAAAACCACACCGTGCCTCGCTGGGGATCAGTGCTCAATTGTGGCATGCCACTGGTAATAAAGCTTCGGGTAAAGAAAGGGGAAAGGCTGTACGTACCTCCATGCTGGCGCCCACTCAAATTCTTTTTGACAGACACTGAGGGTGGGCTGGGGAGGGGCTTGGGGGAGGTGGAGGAATGTGATTGGAGGAAGAACAGGCCCAGGTGAAGGTGAAACTGTGACTGATAAAACCTTGAGATAAGCTAACAAACCTCTCTCTGACTTAACATAAGGTGATTTACATGATACGTTTCTTCCTGGGGTGGTGCAGTGGTTAGCACTGTCGCCTCACAGCAAGAGGATCCTCAGTTCGACCCCGCCAGTCGGCTGGGGCCTTTCTGTGTAGAGCCTGTGTCTGTCTGGGTTCTCTGTGAGGAAGTACTCCGGCTTCCTCCCAGAATCCAAAGACATGCAGGTTAGGTTAATTGATGACTTTAAATTGCGCGTAGGTGTGACTGTGAGTGTGAATGTTTGTCTGTCTCTATGTGTCAGCCCTGTGATTGACTGGCGACCAGTCCAGGGTGTACCCCGCCTCTCGCCCAATGTCGGCCCCCCCGCGACCCTCCGAGGATAAGCGGTATAGATAATGGATCGATGTCTCTTCCTCTCCCTGATCATAAATGCAGGCCTTTAGCTGTTTGCACTATCATGGCCACATTAGGCTAGTGACTTGTTAAATGGAGAGTGTCTACCTCACTGAACTGGGCTCTGGTGTTTATGCTGCAGACAGAATAGCAGCTGGGAGGCAAAGAGGGTAATCACTGTTGTCAGCTGTTGGTTAGAGGGCCGCAGAGGGCAAAGCCTGTCTGGGGACATCCATAATGTTTTATCACAGTGCATAACTGTGCGTACAGTAAGTACTCTAGCACTCCCCTACACTGATGGACTTATAGTTACAGTAGAGGGAAGGAGGAAAGTTTGTTTGGCTCAGACTGACCTTGCAACTTAGTCACAACTCTGAAGATGAAGAAAATTGTAAGTGTGGAAATGGATATTAATATTAATAAGTATTGTGTTGAAACACAATCAAAATAACAAAGGGCAATGATGCTGAAGGTGAGTCATTTTAATCACCCCGACGAAGTGCAACATTTTTGTAATATAATCACGTGCATTGTAAAAAACAAAAATGTGCAACTTCTGAAACTATATTGCAAAAAAAGTATTCAAAACAGGTCCTAATTTAATAAAACAATGCCACTAAAAATATGCCAAATCGACAATTGACAACTTTAGTTTTACTTTCATAGTTTTGGCCATCATTCCTAAAACTAATAATCAATTTGCTCTTACCAAATGAATTCCTGAGATATGGGAACAAAAGGAAACATGAGCGCATTTCACCCTGATGTTAGCCATAATTGGGCAGCTCTGGCTCAGGAGAAAGAGCAGGTTGACCATTAATCCCAGGGTTGGTGGTTGAATCCCCCGCTTGTCCTGCCCACACATCGAAGTGTCCATGAGCAAGATACTGAACCCCTATTGCAACAGATGGGCAGGTCAGTGCAATGAAGGATTATTTGTAACATTTCAGGTGTGCTCACTTTTTTTTCAGTGAATAACAGTGAACAAAGCAATGAAAATAAGAAGTTGTAATAAACCTGCATTATCCTTTAAAACAAGATCTTCATGTCAGTATATTAGGTACTGTATTTCTGCATCAGCTGTGTGTATATTTTCATATTATTAAAAGATGTGGCTATATTTATTCACAGTGGCACTATCTTTACACAGCATTCTTCTTCCATATATTGAAAATCACTTCCTCTTTACCCTGTATGCTCCAGCCCCCCCATGACCTCCTCCTCTACATCCAGAAGTATATGCAGTCTATTTTTATGCCTTTCCATCAGAGTTCCCTGATTTCCCTGAGATTGAATCCTCAGCCAAATAATGCCTGAAGGAGGCCTGTCCTGTATAGATCCATTAAGCTCTACAGCTCTTTGCAGGGGAAGTGAAGTGTGAAAAATGTGATGTATATGGCCCAGGGCTTGCACAAACACAGGGTTGTCAGATGACCTTACCTGTGCCTGCGGCCCTAAGGTTCACTACAGCTATACATTCATACAAGCACACAAGTATATCAGCAGCACAAGTTCAAGTGGAAGACCAGGGTCTGCTGAATGTTTGTCAGCACCAAATAGGATTTTTGTATTGGTTAAATCAGTGATTATTCTCAAATTAACGCAGCTGTAACACCTGAACACTACCTGTTGTGTCCTACAATTATGTAAGACTGAGTGAAAGTTAGCAAGCGAGCAAAGTCTAAACAAGTAGCTAAAAGTTTTGGATAAATGGTTGAAATAGTTAGCTAAAGGTAATGGATAGACGGTTGGAGTATCCAGCTTCACTCTAAGTGGTAGTAGTACAATTGCTGCACTTCAATTGTATGAAAAAATTATTGTAACTTTTATATAATCAATAGTGTTACATTTGGAACATGATAGGTGGGAATTGATGAAGGGGGACGTGAGTTGACAGGGCTGTGGGGGTACCTTAGACCAAAGAGGTTGGAAACCGCTGGTTTAAACCATTCCTCATCCTTTATATGCTTTAATAAGAGCAATTTTATTGGGACCATTTCTTAATTCACTTTATTACTGAATTGTAAAATGACTTGCCAGTGTAAGCAAATAATATTTAAATACCCATTCCCTTTTTATAATGGGATGTTAAAGAGGGATGCCACCCATTAAGGTCTCAGGACAAAGAAATGACCAGTTTCTCAGCAGTCACACAGCAGTATCTCGCTGACAACTGCAATGAGTTCTCTCTGTTTTTGGACAGACTCAACCTTCACTCCTCTTTACCTCCATACTGCTCTCCATTGGGAATCTTAGCACCACCTTCAGATTCAATATTTTTCACTCTTTCTAATTAGCTCGGATTTTTAAGCCTCTTAATCAAATTGAAAGTGTTCTCCATCTCTCTGTTGTGTGCATTCACGTGGGAAAACATGGCGTATCCTGCAGAATGACAAAGTTGCTTTTGCATACCCCACCAGATCACATACTCACAGTGATTTGATATTTGTCTCATAAGATATCTGTGTCTTCTCTTTTTGGCTGTTTGTTTTGAAGGAAGCATCACATCTGCAGCAGAGATAGGGTTTATTGCTCTTGATTCCCCCTTTTAGCTCCTTTCTAACCCTTCAGCTGGATTGATGAGAAAATATAAAAGTAAAGAAACATCCTGTAATATCATTATAGCCATTTGCCCAGCCTGTATTTCTCAAGGCTGCATGTCCACTGGTGCTAGTACAGAAGTTGTAATCAGAGCCTCATCTTTAAAAGCTCTCCCTGGTGCACTTTAGATTGAGGTCAGTTAAGGCTGTGTGGCACTGCAATCTGAACCCCCAGTTAAACACATTAGAGATCTGCCCTGCTCCCTCCTACAGATGCAGCTACTGTAGGATAAGATAGCAGCATGCTAACTTTGTTTGAACAAAAATGTGAGTTGTCTGCTGATTTGAACTCAGGGTCCTAGCAAAGACTTTATAAAGCTTGTTCTCAGGAAATTAAAATGAAAATAAATTGGGAAAGATGTTTCAGCCGAGTGACAAGTGAATAATAGCCGAAATGTTCGCCTTATTTCCACTCCACTCTGATTGTGTTTATATAATACAAACCTGCACCTTGAACTAAGATATGGAAAACTATTATATAACAGGGATATAACTATATATCTTGTCTTGGCTTAAACACTTGCTACCCTCATTAAACATACGGCATCTTTCATAGAAGTGTTTTAACTCCTATGTTATGTTTGCTGAGGTAGTCTTTGTTTCAGGCAAGGTGACCACTACACTGGACTGCAAGAATCCCAGATACTGTAAACCAATGAGACTACGTTTGAGATGATTGATAGCCAGGATTATATAGAAGCGCCATTAGTGGTAGAGATTTCTCAAAATGAAGACCACATTTCCCATAAACCTCCCTTCTTTCTGGAATTGATTGAGTTGATTCTTGCCCCCACTCCTCATCCATAGTCCCATTCATGTGGGGATTTAATCTATGTCCTGCAGGACAGGTGGTCATGTCATTATTGATCCCTTATGTATTATTACTCTCGCCCAATGTCAGCTGGGATTGGTTCCAGCCCCCCGCGACCCTCTGAGGATAAGCGGTATAGATAATGGATGGATGGATGTATTGTTACCTGAGCTGCATCTTTCTCCACAGGGATTTTAGAGTTTCACATGATGGTCACCTTTTGAATTTGAGCAGTGTGTGAGTGTATGTGTGTGTGTGTGTGTGTGTGTGTGTGTGTGTGTGTGTGTGCATAAATGATTGTTTGGATGTCTTGTTTAGTACTGTATGTGTATTACATGTATGTGCATGTGTGTTAATGTCTGTATGTTGTGGTCTGTGGTGTCCTCACTGGTCCCTCTCGCTGTCCTCTCTCGTGTGTGTGTGCGCCCTTTCCCCCCACCTTACAGGAGATTTGGATGGCCATTGGTGGGACCATGCGTCTTGGCATAGCAGTGAGGCCTCCCCAATGTCTTTGGTGAGACATGTGGAGCCCTGCCTTGACCCCTCCATCCTGCCCCTTACCCCCCCCCCATCTCTCTCTCCCTTCTCTCTGTCTCTCTCCTCCCCCCATCCCCCTTCTCCCAGAGTCTTTTGTCATTTCATGTTTCCTTTGTTTTATTTACACCTTTGCATGTTGTTTTTCTGTTTTTCTTTCTGTTTTTATCCCACACCTGTAGGGGACAGTCAAAGGGGAAAAAGAAAAACTATTGAGCAGGCATTTATGTCTGAGCCGACACACACCTTATCTGAGAGGCAAAAGAAAATGGTACGCTTTGGGGGACACTCATTTGAAGAGGACTTGGCATGGTGTGAACCGCAGGTTAAAGACTCGGGAGTTGATACGTGCAGTAGCACTACCCTAAACGAGGAGCATAGCCATAGTGAGAAGGTACTGAGACAATCTAGCCTGCATTTTGTTATTATTATTTATGACCTACTCATCCAGTCTTTGTTTGCTCTCTGTCACTAAGTGTAAATAGGTGAGATGTTTGTTTTTAGGATTTTATTTGACGTTGTTTGAGTTGATTTCTCTTGCGTTTTCGTTCCTTTTTGTTTTTCGGTTACTTTTGGCTCCACCTTGCTCGGTGTTGCCGAAAAAGTCTTTTGGGGGCACCCTCTTTGCTTGCTACTTGTACTTGCTGTTTTGTTCCCCAAACAGAAACTACTCATCTTACAGTAGTTGTAAAAGAAGAGCATTGACACACAACCTCTCTGTTTGTCATGGCACACAGGAATGTGGGTCTCTCCTAGTTGCATGCTCGTTCTCCTCCGTATGTTGTGTTCTTGCTCTGCAGCGGTCCTGTTTAGTGCAGTTGGAACACCTTTACTCAGGCCCGTCCCTCTCACTCTGCTGCCCTACCCCACAGCACCCAGTCCAGACAGAACCCGCCCCCTGCCTTTCCACTCACTTCTATAGCAAAACACAAATGATTGTAAGCACACAAAACAGGGAAGACTGAATTTGTTTTGCACAAAAAACTTAAAACATTTATTTTTCTTTTTTCCCTTTCACTGCGCGTCTGTGATGTCACCCTATCTGTGTCTCATGGCTTTATTCTTTACTGTCTATTTTTCATCCTTTTTGATCTTTAAACTGGCACCTCATGGTCCACCTCATTTGTTCTTGTATCTTGACCTTTTTTCCCCCCTTTTCGCTGTCTGCTTTCTCCTCACTACTCCACTCGATAGTGGTTGTATGTTTGTGTGTAGTGAAGCACCGGGGCCAGACTCCAGTCTTCCTGCTCCAGTTTGAAGAGCTGGTTTGAGGAGGAGTGTTGGGGCTGCTTGCTTTACTCTGCATGGGGCGCTGCATGAAGCTCACTCCCTCACACCCTCAAACTGGCAGGTTCACACAAGCTCTGGAAATACCACTATTGTGTTATTTTACATCAGTAGGTTTGTCCATGTATAGCGTAGTAATTTAATATTCCATCTTGTAAAATGTAAATAATTGAGCATGTTGCTTATTAAAAAATTAAACGGTCTTGATGAGTCAGCAGAGTTTGTGTGAACTTTCTTCCCTGAGTGAATAAATATTTTCCCCATGCCCCCTTTTCACTATGAACAGTTGTCTGCTTTGGTCTAAAGTAATCAAATGCAAGTGGATGAGTTGTTAAACAAAAGGTGTGTTGTTGCTCTGACATTGTAGCACCCGGTGACGTGGCAGCCGTCCAAAGACGGGGATCGCCTAATAGGGCGCATTTTGCTCAACAAGCGCATGAAAGATGGAAGTGTGCCTCGAGACTCAGGAGCTCTGCTTGGTCTGAAGGTGAGCTTATTATAATGATTGTGTCTACCACCTGTCCGCATGTGTCTGAAGGTGTGATGCAAACACACCCACATCGAAATACCAAACATTTCAAACTGTGGCGCTGCGCCATCATGCCTTCTGCTGTAGCATCATCATTCGGCCCTCGAAATAGCATGTTAAAATATGCACATTTAGCATATATGACACAAAATATGTTGGTAATAGACTTCAGTTGATAGCACCATCGTACCCAGGAATTCTGAGGAAGTTTGACAGGTACAGGTGGCTATCAGTGTTGGTTATGTACATTCATGTTAACCTACAGTATAATAACTTTTCACCTGTGAATTCTGCTATTTTGTGTCCTCTTTTTTTATGTGTGGCTCGCTGATTTTCTGCTTGGCTTCCAATTATTGATTACATTATAGTCAGTATTAATATTCATTAAAGACTTGATTATGTTCCTGATGAATATTAATGAGCAGCGTTTTGATATTGAGCTGTATAATTTTCTGAACTCACTCGCATTGAAGAACTTTAATGATAATTTGACAACATATTTATGTTGCTTGCTGTATGTATTTTTCTTATGCTTTTAGTGCTGTATATCCTGCTTCTATAGGTCATATTCCTGCTTCACATGATTTAAACCATTTAGTGAGTTTGTTATTGCAGTGTAGTCAAAGCATATGAAATATTTTCTGTTGTGGTAGATGCTTTGGTTTCCCTTCACTGTTGCATGAACCTGTAGGTGGTGCACACTTGGTTAAAAAAAAAAAAGCTGAGCAGCCAAAGTCCAGAGGAGCATGGTGGGCCATGAAGAGAGAGAACAGAGAGCAGCAAGATGGGGAAAAAATCATTACTGATTGAGTGAGCCTCCTGAAATGGCATGTTTGTGTCTGCTCAGTGCCTCTGTGCATTTCTGTCCACTCAGCAGCAGCCAACCAACTCGGCAATCCAGCCAGTCAGTCCATCAGTCAGGCTGCCAGCCTCGCCCTCACTGTCCACCTCTCTCTCTCTCTCTCTCTCTCTCTCTCTCTCTCTCTCTCTCTCTCTCTCTCTCTTTTTCTCTGCGAGCCTCCGTCTCTGGCTCCTGCCTGTTACATAAAGCCATTTCATTTAGCAGACTTCCCTAAGCTCCTTTGTATGTTGGCATTCAGCTGCCATTAAGAGGGATTTTTATTTGTATGATGCCCATGTAAGCTGAGTGGAGTACAGCAGCTCAGGATGTACAGTACAGTTCTAGCCCACGGGCCTGCAGTGTTACAGGACCACAGAGCAGCACCAGAGTGTGTCCCTGGGGAAGAAAGTAGAGCCCTGGACATTTTAAAAAAAACGGATGCACTTTTACCATTGACCCTCTCCTTATAATGCTTTTATTAAGGATTCATACCTTACAGGCAAAAGCTAACGCCACGACAGCAACAGGATACTTTGAGGAAAACAAATCTGTCTTCTTCTACAAGCTGCAATACATCTTCAGGTGTTGTCATGAAGAGTTAGCATGGCACATTAATGCTGCGGTTATAATAACACTAACAGTTCAAGTCTAGTTTACACATGCGTTTCACTGCTAATCCAGTCACCTCTCTGCTTCTACAGGTGGTGGGAGGCAAGATGACAGAATCTGGTAGACTTTGTGCTTTTATCACTAAAGTGAGGAAAGGAAGTCTAGCAGACACTGTTGGACACCTCAGACCAGGTATTAAAAACACACATACGCAAACCTTTGTATAGAAATGAAATGAGTGGATTTGGTAGAATTGAGGTGCATAATGATGTGTGTTTTCTGTGACAATACAGACAGCACTAGTATAAAAGACTGAAATCCACCATGTGACATTCAGTATATGTGGTGTTTTTGCAGGTGACCAGGTGCTGGAGTGGAATGGGAAGCTTTTACAAGGAGCCACATTTAAAGAAGTTTACAATATCATTCTAGAATCCAAGCCTGAGCCGCAGGTGGAGCTGGTGGTCTCACGGCCTATAGGGTGAGAGCTCACAATCACTGTCACACGCACTGTACGATGTTGTTGAGCAGTAAGGGCCATTGGATGACAGTAACTGAACAGAATTTCAATTTTTGTTACTTTTTTTTAATAGCACAGCAGGCGTGGGTATGCAACTGATTGTGACTGCATCACTTTTATTGATATTTCTTCTCTAAAGCAGTTACAGTTCTTATGTCTGTAGGCTCATTCATGCCACGTCACTGCCTGCATTACTCAGAAAAACTTCGAATTGACTTCTCTGTAAAATAGAGACTTGAATCGGGAAATGCGAGAGGGAATATAGCTTGTGTTCTCACAGAATGTGTTTGTGAAGGAGTGGCGCCGTCTTGTTTATTCAACATCTGTTCCTCCCTCCCTCTGGCTCTGTCGGCTCGGGCCTCGTATGGCACCGAACGACGCTGCCTGGCAAAATGAAAGCCTGTCGCATTGCTTGTACTCTCTGCTCCCAATTGTTTTCGAAAGGGTTAATTGTGAGGAAAACAGCGGCACCTTTGCTTTGTCAATTCCTATATCTGACCCGCTTTGTGCTGCTGAGAGAGCTGCTGGGTGAATGAAGACTAATGTGGTCATTAAAGCACAGTGCAGTCAGCATTAGCTGAAATTGATCCCTTCCATCCTGTCTCACACACTCATGCTCTTTCCCTGTTTTTTTGTTTTGTTTGTTTTTTTCAGAGATATTCCAAGGATACCAGACAGCACACATGCACAACTGGAATCAAGTGAGTCTTGTCAAGATCTTAAGCCCATTTCATTACCCTTGTTGGGGTAATGAAAAGTGAAGGAAAAGTCTATGAGAGTTGCTTCTGTGACTCTGCCTCCCTGAATTTCTGTCATTCTCATGGCATACTTTCTTGCCCTCTTTCTGTCTCTCTTCTTGTCTAAAGTCTTTCTGTCTTCCTTACTACCATCCCCCTCTCTCATTTTATCTCTTCGTGTTACTACTTCCACAAACTAAAACCAACATCACTGCTAAATAATCTGACTGTGTTGTCTGTGTCTCCCGCCAGGTTCGAGTTCTTTTGAGTCTCAGAAGATGGATCGGCCGTCCATCTCCGTCACATCCCCCATGAGTCCCAGCATGCTGAGGGACGCCCCCCAGTACCTGTCAGGACAGCTCTCAGTGAGTGACCTCAGTATGACATACAGACTACATCTGAAATCCTCTGGAGGGACTGCATTGTTAGATTGCTTTGGCCACTGTTGAAAACTCCTGAATGCGATGGGTTAACTAAGGTTTTATGACTATATTTTGGAATATACTATAATCATTGTACATTCATTATGCAAAAAGTGTAACTTAAATCCTGGTTCAAACCTCTGGGCTACCAGGCACAGCTTCTCTCACTCTGCCTGTTCAGCTGGCCCTTTACCAAACCAGCACAGGATTGTAGATCAGGTTACTGTGTGTGTTGTCCATTATCTAGTATAAAAACCCTCCTGGGGTAAATGGGTTAAGGGCTGCATTAAAGCAAGAGATAAATCAACTCTCAAATGTAGGATCCACAAGGGAAATAGCTTTAGCATCTGGGTAACACATCCAAGACATGTTTTTTTCTCTCCACATTGATTTTTATGAGAAATAGTTGGATTTGACTGACATTGGGTTTGAAGGCTGATACCACTGACAATCTTCATGATCTTAAAATGTGAAGTAAAGTATTTTTAGCTTTTGGTGATGTGGTACATCAGGAAAATGGCCGATTCCTATTGCTGTAGTGGACTGAAGAGTAATTTGACTCACAATGACACCTCTAACACTGTGTCAGATCATTCAAAATAAGCACTATTAGCACAATTCTGCAAACTCAAAATTTCGTCTAGATGCTTCTTATATTCTACATCTTCTTTGAAGCAACTGACCTTCTAATTAAAAAACAACTGATCACTGAAACAGTTCATTGAGTAAACCTTGTAAGACCTGCAGTGCCTGATGAGTAATTCTACATAATAAAGAACTGTCAGTATGATATTTTTGGAGCAGTCTTGTCTCTGTATTTAGGGATAACGAGGGTTTAACGTCACTGTGACGCAAGCTTTGCAGCAGAGGAGAAAAGGTCTGGAGTAGAAAGAGAGATATAATTGTGAGGCATTGATTATTTCAAAGGGCCTATGCAGAACAGAGCAGAGAAGCAAAGATATAAGTGAAAGGTGAGAACGTAAAATAGGGACGAACCCACTGGCCTAAATCTCCCATCTGAAACTACAAACTCCTGTTGTTGTGTTTGGAGTGTAATGTGAGTTTTTGTTGTTGTTTTGTGGGGTTTTGGTTTTATTGCATCTTCTTTTCTTTTTTCTTTTTTTTTTTTGCTGTTTAATTTTGCTTATCCAGAGCCAAAGCCTTAGTAGAAGAACAACGCCTTTTGCCCCTAGGGTCCAGGTAATTGGCCCTGTCCGAAGGGCACAATCTCTATTTGGTCTTTGCTCATTGACTGTTGACTGGCCTTTTTTTCTTTTTCCATACTTTGGAAAATGCATTCCCGGGGAAATGGCAGCTTCAAGTTTCCCTCTCAGTGCAGTGCATTGTGTCATTTTCTTCAGTTTGATTTCTTGGTCTCACTGTTATGATGAGAGTTGTTATTACTTATTTTAACCCATTCACATCATTCTTCAAGGTAGTGCATGCTAATCTGAACACATTTTAAGAGACACTCTTCCATTGCCTGATTTGACAGCAGTAACTGACCCTATCTTGGGTCACACATTTTGTATCTTTGGCAATGCAGGAGGGTGTCTCCCTGAGCTTTTTTAGGACAAAGGACTTATTTTCTGCTTCATTGTGACATGAACCCAGGCCTTGTTAACTCTAACCCTACACACACATCTACAGGAGAACTCCTCCATGTGCGAGTTGAAGTGATGTTAATTAGCAGCGTATGGTTGATGGGTCTGCAGTTTCATGTTGCAGTGAAAAGATACCAAGTTCAACCTCATGTCTTGGCAACCAAATTGCATTTTCCCTTCCGGATTAGAGTTAACGCATAAGCAAATTGTACCTCCCAAATAACAAACTTCCAACCGAGCAAAGTTTGAAGGTTTTGCGTTGTTCCGAGGGTCTCTTTTAATCAGTCGTCTTTAATATCAGATTGTCTTTTTGTGTTGTTTTTTTTCCACACACAGTAGAATCACTTTGTGCGACTCTTGATTCAGTTAGCTTGAAGGTTAACACATCTGCTTGGGATTTTTGATTTTTATCTCTCGCTGACACTGCTACGGTATGTTGTTTTGCTCAAGAGTACCCTCTCAACAAACTTTATATGGATCTGAAGCGAGAATATTGCTGTTACGCATAATCGAGCATGCAGATGATGTGCAAGGATATGCACTGTGGGTTTTTAAATTTCAAGGGGTCTAAACACACAATATGGAGTTAGAATGGAGGTAAATGAGTCATTTTTTATGTGTTTGTATGTTCATGTGTGGAAAAGCCACTTTGTATCTTTGATTAGTTTACTATTGAACCACGTGTATTATCAAGCATAATATAATCATTACATAGGTGAATCTTTTCAAGGATATTTTACCAATTCACACATAGTACAGTATATTCATATTTTACAGTATCTGGCATTTTGGTGGGCTACAAGTTTAGAGGTTATTTGGTACAATTTGTTTCCCCATAAGCCCTCTCTTTTTGCCTATATGAAAGCTGTTGACTTGTCTTGAATGCTCTTTCTTGCATTGCTGCATGTATAGCTGGTAGTTTTAAATGGTGCAGACCCTTTCCATAATCACATTTTGAAAGAAGTATGGACAAGAGCTTAGAAGTTTCATTTCTCATTTCATCTACTTTAAGGCCTCTGTTAGAGTTTTTTTCTTCTTCTAAGTGTCTTCTTTTGGAGTCCATACTTCCTCTTAGTGTAAACTGTCTTCGCTTCCTCTTGCAACAGCATGATTGATTTCTTCATTGAATATCTGAGAGAACATTATTAGAGACATCATCACTGGTAGACGGTATCATTTCAACAGAGCACACTATTAATTTTAGAGCATGTTGCCTTTAGCGTTTCACTTCAATTCACTTAAGTTGAAATGACATTCAGGCCATTTGTATTCAGTTACATTCAATAAACGTAACTCTGCAGGCAAAGTTTTTAATGACGAATATACACATACAAAACCCCCCACAATGAATACATATATAGAACACATATTTTCATTAAAGGAGCGTCTCTTTGACCATAGAGACGAAAATGTCACTCATATTTTAATATATTATTTTGACACATTTTTAGCACCATCATACCAAATTAACATTGATACAGTATTAGTAGTATTGATCCATGTTTTAATGAGCACTTAAGCTCTGATGAATTGCCCCGCCAAGCATGTGACCTGACGTCATCTTAGCAGGTAGACATCTTCCTCCTTTTCCCTGAAGGGTAAATACAGGAGAAGACCCTATGCTGTAGTCAAAAAACTGTCAGTTGAAATGAGATAGGTCTCAATAAAAGAAGACACAAAGGCACGTGTAATAACTTTATTTCTAATTTGATGAAGTTGTCTTCTCCTGCATTAGTCCCTCTGTGTGTTTTTACTCCTGGAAGCCCTGGCCCGTCTCTCAGCAGGCTGTCTCTGCTCTGCCCCTGCAGGTCAAACTGTGGTATGACAAAGTGGGCCATCAGCTAATCGTCACCATCCTGGGTGCCAAAGACCTGCCACCCAGGGAAGACGGCCGTCCCAGGAACCCTTACGTCAAAATCTACTTCCTCCCTGATAGAAGGTAAGAGTAGAAACAGTTACTGTTACCACCATTACATATATATTACATACATACACATATGTGCTCATTTAATGTCATGCCATTTCCCTCCATGCAGAAAGGCATAGGACATTAGTGGGCCAAACTGAGTTATTATATATTTTAGAAAAAGGATTCTGTATTAGTGTGGATTTTTTGTAACACTGATGTGATGTCACAAGGTCATGTGTCACTGTTGTTTAGCCATTAGCATCAGGAAAGGCTGTATGGATATATGTGGATGTGTCTAATTAGTTTGTTGGTTGTTCAGTTCAGTTTTGCATCTTGTTAAGCAGTTCTTTCTTATGCACTGATGTAGGAAGTGGACATGTTCAGGGAGATTAGTACAGTCATCTTGCCATCTCATTCTCATCATCAGCATGCCACGGTGATGTGCTCTGTGCTGTGTCGTGTTATTGATCTGTTGTATTCGTGGGTCTTCCCAATCATGGTTGTAAATAAAAACAGTTTGAATTATTGTTCCTCCAGCGACAAAAGCAAGAGGAGAACAAAAACGGTAAAGAAATCCTTAGAGCCCAAATGGAACCAGACCTTTATGTATTCGCCGGTGCACCGGCGGGAGTTTCGGGAGCGCATGCTGGAGATCACATTGTGGGACCAAGCCAGGGTGAGGGAGGAGGAGAGCGAATTCCTGGGAGAGGTAAGAAAACCAAATCCCCTAATTTACTGTGCAACTGTTATGATAAATAAACGCTCCTTGGTAAGAGGTAAAGGGTTGTTTGGTGACTGCTGCTCACTGTAAGAGCTCTGTGAGTATTGGTTTACTGTTAGTTTGAAATCACTGGAGTGAGGATATTTTTTGAGGTAGGAGACGTTACCGTGGCCTTTTCCCTCTTGAAGATCCTTATTGAGCTGGAGACAGCTCTTCTGGATGACGAGCCACACTGGTACAAGCTACAAACCCACGATGTGTCCTCCATCCCGCTCCCACGTGCCTCCCCGAACACACAGCGCAGGCAGCTCCATGGAGAGAGTCCAACGCGGCGACTGCAGAGTACGTAACCCCTCTGACACTGACACATGTCTCAAAACTCTTATCAATAGCTGAAAATGTGGCCACCCTTTAGGGGAAAATAAATTCAAAGTGATATGAAATATACCATATGCACGCTATAAGATGCCTATAAGAGACAGGGCAGCTGATTTTCTTTTACATAGTGTTGGACAAATTTTTGCAACGGTGGACAAGTCAGTAGCATTCCTATTCCTATTCCTCAGTCTGTATCAATAAGCTCTCAATAACAATAACAAGAATTTTCAGGTTCTTGATAACTCGGTCTGGGTTTTGTTTTGTGTGATGGTGAGGTACCTCACCGGGGTGATGAGGCACAGATGTTTGTGACAAAAGGCTGTTGCCACTTAACATTTACAAACCAAGCACTAATCACCAAATTAAATAAATTACTTTACTAATACCAAAGAACAGTGGCTACTTTTACAATCTACGTAAAGAAAATGTGGGTACAAATTAAATGATAGGTTTGGAATGATTGAAGTCTGTTTTCATTTAGTTTGCACTGCCCATATGTACACAGGGAGGATCCTTCTGATCCTGCAGTGGTAGCTTACCAGCATAAACCCAATGTAAGAAATTGGGCACAAAATGTGAAATACTTACATAATGTACACACAAAAACACAATCCAAAGCTGGAGTAAGTCTTAATAAGTCAATTACAAGTCTTTTTAATAACAAAATTCCCTCTATTTGTTTGCTGAGACTGCAGACATTGTCATTGTCACTGTGCTGTGCCAACATGGGCTTCGTTGCCAGAACAGGCATGCAAGGAACACTACAGTTACAAGACCGCTAGTCAAAAAATCAAGACAGACTTTAATGATTCCAAATTCTTTCAGTAAAGTGAATGATCAAGCTCTGTCTCTTATAGTAATATACTGTATCATATAGTAGATCTAGACTAGTCAGTTTTCTAATTTCTAATAATAACTCTCTTTAGAAATAAGGGTCCACATACAGTATACTTCTGACCATTTTTTCCACTGGTGTTCTGATGCTGCTTCAGTTTATCAAGACTTTAACAGCCGTTGTAGTCTATATATATTTTGTCTTTGTCATCCGTGTCAGATCAACCTTACTGCTTTTGCTTTTACAGACAAAGGCTCTTATTCATACAACTCAGGTAAAGGCCCCCCGCAGTCGCAGGCAGTGCAGCTCTACGGAGCATCTGAGTGTTCTCCTGTCCTCTTTAAAGACGCATTCCTTGTGCCCTGACTCTCCACCCCTTTTTCCATTAAGGGTGCATGTTTCTGCTGCCTTCCATGGATTTCAGTGTGGGGAGCTGGTGTAAATCTCACACCACTAGTTTGAAATCCACTCAGGGTATCAGACACATGCACATTCCAGGTAAACAGAGATTTAGGACACAGTGGTCTCTCCCTCTCTGTGTGTTCACCTGCGAACTATCTCACAATCCCATCCTGCAACCCACAACCATATCCTGCAAAACTGCACTCGATCCTCATCCTAAAGTGATGATATAAAACCCAGGCTATCTGCCAGTCCCGGCAGACCCAATATGCTCTGATTTTGACCACTTACTTTTCCTCTGTGATGTATATTGTTTATTATTTTGCCCGTTACCAATAGTTCCCCCTTCAATATGCACAAAATACTATTGGCAAACTTTGCAGCCCATTCTGCTTTGCTTGTGTTTGTGTTTCTTGAATGTGAATATGTTCTTGAAATTGTCATGGGATATGGTAGATGACTCTGTTGCTTCCAAAACAGTGGTGGTATATTCACAAATATATATAAAACAATGCTTTGATTATCTTTATGCATAATACCTTATTTTCTAGTGTTGTATTTCATTGAACCAAACCCCAAAATTGCTAATTTTATGGCCCTTCTCTCACCACTGTTACGTTCTGTGACCAGATACATGCTTTAGACGACTGTACTGTCGCCTGTGTTACGTAGGACTGCTTCACTGTACTGCCTTTACTAGACACTTAAGGCTTGCTCGCTTCCCCCACCAGGATGATTTTCTGGGCGTTTGTGTTAGTGTGAGGTGAAAGAGCTGACAGCTGTAAAAAGTCTCTAGCCAACTGAGATGAGAAGTTGGGAGCGGCACTGCCAGAGTGCAGCACTGTCATTTCTGATAAAGCACACGTGTCCAGTTGATTTAAGCTGACTGAACGGTGAAGGCGGTGGGGGGGTGGGAGTCATACTTTAAAAAAGGGGACAGGGAGGGGTGATAAGGCTACTGAGGAAGATGAAGAAAGAGCTGTGAAGCCATATCACTGCTCCCACCCCTCCCGTCTTCACATGTAAATTGAATGATTGACTGTGTCATTTAAAAGTGCCACAGTTCAGATGGAGAGAGATCTGCTGTTTTTGTTCGCGCAGTGAAATGCAGTATTATTTGTTACAGCTGACGCATATTTTCACATATATTATCCAAAAAGCCCTCTTGCGGGACTGTTTGTTGTATTTGTGGGGTGCGATGACGCGAGTTAGAAACTGACAGTATATTCATTGGGTGTACAATCTTACTGGATTCAGTTCGAACATTCAGTTTAACCAGTAAAGATTACATTCAGACCAGGGAGGCATAATAGAAAGAACTGGGTGAATAAATTAACGAGGGAATGAAAATTACTTCTCTTTCTGTCTCTCTTTTTCTTTTGCTTTCCCATGCTTCTCTCTGTCTCTTTATCTCGAAGGATCCCAGAGGATAAGTGACAGTGAGATCTCAGACTACGATTGTGAAGATGGTGTCGGGGTAATAACAGGTAACATATTAAGGTCGTATTAACATGCAAGAATTAGTGCATGTGAATGAATTCATTAGTAATACAGGTGAGTGGAATCAAATGAAAAACAGAATGGCAAAGAAAGTAATAAATAGTTTCTAATGTTTCACCAGGCCATATGATCATTTTTTGCGTTGTATGTTTTTTGCTTTCACCTTGAACTCCGGTAACTTCCCACATGTCACCCTTTGTCAAATGCTTCCTAGGCCTGAACAGCTTACAAATACTGTTAGATAGCATACTAGCAGGGTAGAAACGCTGCAGCCCATCAGCAGCAGCACAGTGAGGGAGCACTGAGGTTTTGTCTGCCTCTGCACTGCCAGTTGCTGTTCTGCTGTACTCACTGAGGCTCCGGCAGCACGCCCACGCTGCACATCAGAAAAGGAGAGCCAGAGAAAAAGGCAGAAAGACTGAAAAGTACTTGAAATTTCCCCGCATAAAATATCAACCTTGAAGAAATTGATGCTGAAATATAGAAAGCCATAGAAACAATAGAGGCTTGCTTTAGTTTTCTCATGCAAAAGATAGTGTTGGCAAGCAGTATGTTCTTTGCTGTCCTCTTTTAAGAAGCATCATCCCTCTTTTTTTCTTTCACCTGAATACCACAGAAATTGTGCCGACCTTGTGTGCAGGAAAGCTGTTGGTAAACTGCAGGACGGAGACAGCTGCCTGCACTGTTGGTTTAGTGTGTGGTAATGTTTTACATCCCTATTATCCGATGCAGGCCACAGAGAAGAAGAGAGGGAAAGAATAGAGAGGAAATGCATTGGAGAGAGAAGAGAATAGATTTTTTGTTACTGTAGCAAACGCCTGTCAGACAGACAGACAGAGAGGGGAAGAGCGTCAGCCTGGGCTTGCTGATGATACCGTAGCTGAGGGAAATCCTCCCCCAGCCTTTTTAACATTCTCATCAGCCCCTCGCTGCCTCACCATGCCAGTCCCCTTCACTTCATTCACAGCGAAGGGAATACCCCTTCGCTCAGCTCTGGTCACACCCTCCTCTTCACTCAGGCTCCGCCACATCTCAGTTTATCTTGCAGTCTTTGCATTAAACTGCTGACACTATTACTTTCAAATGGGAAAGAAAAGCATTTTTTCAGTGCATTTTATTTCACGGTACACTAACTGCCAGGTTTCTAATTGTCTGGTACATACAGTACAGCAGGCATTTTTAAGTGAAGTGCACAATAGTAATTACTACACAGGTTATGCTCATGTAATCCAGTCTTTTTTATAGAATAGTATAGTTCCTGATATTGGACTCTTTAGATGCAATAGAATTTCAGAAGTGAAAAGTCTCATATTTAACATTTGCACAGTACATTTAATCTTGCTTTAACCCTCAGTCCTGTCCCTTACTTCTGCACCGATGCAGCCCACTCCTCTTGTTAAATCCTATTAATTATCAGTAAAGGTTCTCCTCTTTATATGTGCATAACAGGCAGGCTACACTCATGCGTGAAGCAGCATGTCAAGAGGAAGAATAGATTTAATTTGGATCTGCATGGAAGTTGATTGCTCTGCTGCAGGAGGCTCTGTGTCAGATGTGTGCTGTTTAAAAATGGCAGATGTTTTCCTTGTTAAATCTAATATGCATCATAAAGAAGCAAATATATTGTTCATTTTGTTCTTGATTTTAGCTTTTGTATATTAAAATCTGTATACGAATGGTAGAAGTACAGTATGTGACAATGTACTATTCGGAATTTTAGAACTGGACATCCACTAGTTTGAAACATTTTAATAGATTTATGTAACTATTATGCCCAGCTACCTCCCACCAGAAAGAAAATCTTATCATATTAATATGTCAAACTTCCTCAAGTGAAGGTCAACATTTCTTCATCATTACCTCCAATTTTTCTTGCCTTTCCTTCTTTTCCAACTTTTGAGTCAGGGTTTTCTTCAACTCATTTTAATGTGCTGTACACTCTATTGAATATCAATCAACTTTAATAGTAGTAAGCATTGACCTTAACCATGGCTGCTAGCCATGTCTGATTATCGGTTAATGAACTCTTGCAAGTTCAATGGACTAATCAGTCTTGCAGAGAAAATTCATTATAATGTTTCTGACTTTTTAAAGGCTATTTTCATATTTAATGCACAGTGTTAACACAGCAGATGAATAGCACCTTTTATTGAAACCTAGTCCTCACTTTTGAAATAAAGAGACTCAGCATAATTGAAATGAACATAGAAAATCTGCACCTGTGCAGATTGGCATTTAGCATAAGTTTCATAAAGTTCGGTCTCTTTCTTCTAAGTTATTGGGGGTGTGGTTAAACTGGATCTACATCATTAGCAGTCATCATTTTTCATTATCAAATGCTGCAGATTTGAGCTATTTCACTTGCTCAAAAAAACAGGCAATTCACAAGGTGTTAATTAGCACAATTCATTTAAAGTAAAGTGTAATTTAGTCCACCACTGCAGTATTTTTGGTGTCAGAATATAAATACAGAACCATCTGAAAAACCCAACACTCTCTCCCTCTTAATCGTGTCCCTCCATCCCTCCCCTCCTTTATCCATTCTTGTCTACACAGACTACCGGACAAACGGCAGAGACTTCCAGAGCTCCACGCTGTCTGTCCCTGAGCAGGTGATGTCGTCTAACCACTGCTCTCGGTCGGCTGATATTAATCGGGCGCGGTCGCGCTCTCCCAGCGTTCCCCCACCCTCCAGGTAACTAATGCTCAGTCCACTACTGGGCTGATATACACTGTGTTTTGTTTTTGCTTTTGATATTCATGTATTAACACCCTGTTGATATCTTTTATGAACAAACATATGTTGAAGGAGGATGCCTTCATATCCATGCTTAGGGATCCACAGAATTCTGATAGATGAAGGGTAATATATGCTTTAGTAACTGACTAATTGACTTCAGGTTACTCTGGAAAATGGGAGTTTTAAATAAGTCACCCATTTGGTTGTAGCACTAAGGGCTGCTGTCCTCGTGCTGCCTTCCAAATGCCACATCACCTCTATATAGAGTGCAGTGTCTCTCGCTGTTACTCTGCATGCCTCACATAAACATGAGGCGATGTGCCCCCTGGCCAGTAGGGGGCAGCGTGTGGTGTGTAAACTACATGAGGGGTGATCCAGTCCACTTCTGTCACACAGCAGAAGTCTGGACCCCGCCTTTGACCTTAGGCCTTCTCAGTACAGCTCCTCCACTAGAGCGGACCACCACAGTGTGTCCGAAGATAACTACTCACCTGACAGGTACACACACACACACACACTCCAGCTTACACTTGTGTACAGTAGATGCATGTACATAAGCGGGCATGCATGAACAGATGCTGACAAGCACAAGTGGGGGCTGATGAGTGGACATGCAGGGAGGTGTTAACGCACGCATACACTTATGCACGCTGCCATTTGCCTTAAACTCTCTGGAAACTGATCTTGTGTGTGGGTGCTTTTTCTCTTTTTGACATATTCCTTCTTTTAAAGAGCAACTTTCTCCATTCCTTGGAAATATTTGATCAAGATATTTTTAATCTGATGCAGAGGTGTGGATTCTTCTATCTTCCTCTATCATGTATACATACAGCATTACTCCAAAGCTCCAAAAGAGGAATAAAAAACAAATGAACACAGCAAATAGCCAATAATAATTATGATCCTTAAATATAAAAATGAAGTTGTCACTTCAGTAAGTCAAAAAAGTTATATGTCACACACACCAGACTTGGCTAAGACTACACTGCGTAAGAGGAGTAATTAACAATGAGGTTTTTCCGTCTCAGATTCAGGAGGCTGGAATTATTTGGAGCCAGTGCTGCGAATGCTGAATTCAGTGTACAGTATTTGCATGTATCTCACTATCTTTATGGAAGAGGTGGTCAAGGGGAAATGGTCAGTTATCCTCCATCAGCACTTATTTTCTGTGAGGGTTGGAAAATGTTGCTCCAAGAGTCCAATCATAGCCTTGGCAATGGCAGGCCGCAGCTACTTTCCCCCGTCCAATTAACTTTATTTGATATTTCTCAGGCATGGCCTAAATCAGTGTCAGATGCAGAAAATGCACTTGCCTAAATTGTCTGGGACAGTGCTCACTTGAGTGTATTTCCGCTGCTTTAATTAACAGCATCCAGTTATTTATTGAAAACAGTTGTAAATGACACAGGAAATGAGTCATGGAGAATTTGGAATTGTCCCAGAACTACAAAATCTCCTCTGGAATTTGTATAGCTTTTTGGGAAGCTGATATTTAATTCATAACTTGTATCATTTTTGCTGTATTTTCCTACTTTTTGAAATGTTCTTTAAAATGTGTCTTTAAAAGAAGAAAACTTATGTAATGTGCATGGTCTTAAGTTGTTTAATCATCTAGCAGAAGTGACACCAAGGTTTAAGTGTTTGGACTGTGCTGTTCTGTTCTTTCCACCGTGAATGCTGCTGGTGTGTTCATTGTACCACTTTCATCTGTCTGTGTGGTAAAGCTGAGGAAGACATCTCCTCACCATCCGATTTTCCAGCCTCTCTTATCTTCCTCGCCTGTTTTTCCTCTTTGAAACTGTTACATCAACCTTTCCTGTGAATCTCTCTCAGTCTTTTTACATCCTATTTCTTTGAGAAATCTCTCGTTCTCTTTCCTTCAGTTTCCTCACCCCTCCATCTGTCTGCCTCTCTCAATCCTTTCTCTCTCTCTCTCTCTCTCTCTCCTTTCCTCCTCCTCCGCTTCTTCCTCAGCGCCATCTCAGATCCATCTCTGTCTTCTCTCCTCCCTACATGTGGTTGCAGCCATTTTCTCACCCTACCTCGAACCAGACATACTCAACCTATTGATGATCCTCAAAAGGACCCCAGGTAGACTTTTACCTGATGCATGCATGAAGCCCCATCTCTGCACCTCCACTTTCCAACCCAACCCCCCCAACTCCAACCCACAACCCCCTTCTGTACTTGAGGAAATCTTTCATTTGGGTGTTGAACACATGGCACTGACACTGTGGCATGTTTTCTATCACTATAGTCTATGGAAGAACTTCACTTCATTAAGTCCACTAAGCATTTAACTACACTGCATTGAGGAAGTCAACATCACACAATATGGTTTTTGGAAGCACTGAAGAGTTGACTTTATATTACCTGGCCATTGTCAGTGCCATCAGTGTTGTGTTAACGTATATATTTCTTCTACGATCAAATATATACATAATGTGTGTTACTTTTCAGGAGTACAGTATATTGAGAAAATGAGTGACTCTGTGGCCATACACTTCATCCATCCAGTATCAGCATTGCTTATTCTCTCTTTTCATCACCTCAGTCATTTTCATATAAACATTCCTCTCATTTTGTGAGAAAGTGTGATTCCATAATGAGCAAATCCCTCATTTGTCTTTTCATCTTATCCAGCAAAAGAGTGACTATAGCAATACTGAAAATGGATAAGTGTTCTATGGTTGTGAAGTTTTGTCCAGCAGAGGTGGTTTCTCCTGCATGTTGATACATTCAGTGTATAGTAGTGTATATTAGCCTTCAGTTTATATGTAATCACTGTGGGATAATAAACAGACAGAGTAAGTCTGGAATGGGAATCCAAAAGGTGTACTCCAACTTTTCTTCCTTTGCAGGTTCATTTTTTTTCATGCTACTCCCCCCTTCCGCTGGAAAAAAATTAAATGCTGACCAGTTGTGATATTTTTTCGCCAGCCGCAACCATCGCGTGTACCCGATCTGCCGAGAGGAAGCAGTCAGGTTACTGCGTTCCACTAGGATGGCCCGTGCCTATTCTGAGGGTGCCTACTCCTCCGACTATGACTGCGAGAGGTATTGACATGCACTGCCGCTGCATCTGTGCATCTGTCATCTTGTGGTCTCCTCAAGTCGTCCCTCGTCCGTCTTTAATTTATCTGTGATCATGCGTGATGACAGAAAAAGATATCCTGTCTGATATCGGTTTTTGTTAAAGAGTCATCACAGCTCTGAAGTTGTGTTGATGTAAAATAGTAACACACATCTGCCTCTGTATATTGAGGCTCAGAGCTATTTGTGTTGCTGATGTCAGCTGTATGTATACTGGTTGTTGAGTAAAGTGCTGGACAGCACCTGACTGTTTCTTTGTTGATGTCCTTGTTTATGTACCCATGTACATTATACCAACAGCAGTATGTTGATCAGTGGTGTGTGTGATTGTTAGTGTTGTCCTTTTCTACACGCTATTGGCAGCTGCTTATAGCTCACCTGTACAATGGCATCTCTGATGCATTGCTTTGGGCTGCACAGTAGCTTTGTAAATTCTGTGTTTGCCCTTTGGCCTCTTGTGTCTGGCCAGAATGGGCTGTCAGGCTGTTCCAAGCACACATAGAAAGGCCTGCTGACACCCATCCATCCCCAGGACCCACGGCAGCGTCCTGGTCCTGGTGCACCAATAAAAAGAAAGAACTCACATCGCCCCCCTCCCCCACAGAGAAACGCTGTAAATGACTCCACTTTTCTCTGTCTTCAATCTTCTGCCTGCTGCCATCTGGCTTTCAGTCAGGAATAACGTGACGTTTGTGCCATTTCTCTCCTCTCCAGGAGGAAAAAAGTGATGAGTCCTCAGAACCCAGCCCGAGAGCCTGACTGACTTTATTAAAGTGTCACAAAGTTTCCCTGAGGCCCAGCTTGGCTCGACTTCAGCCTATAGCCTAGATAGCCATTAACGAGAGCTCTCAGTCTTCTTTTTCTCTCCCTTTCTTTTTGTCTAAACTGACAGTGGAAAGTGTCTAGCATCTCAGTGTTATCCACAGAGGAATAGAATAGATTTCCCTCCTCTCTTTATACAGATACAGTTTGTTTCTGCCTGCACCCAGGCAGAGTAACTGCAACAGTGAGAAGTGAAAAGAAATGAGGGCAGAGTAAAGAAACAAAAGGCACGTGGAAGAGGAAAAGGAAAAGGAGACAGAGATGAGAGCATTAGTGGAGTTTGAGCCTTTTGGCAAGTGTCTTGGTTTAGGTGATTTCCCCCCAGAACATGAGAAAATGTTTTTCATGGTTCTGTTGTTTAAGTACATCACCCCAGAGTGTACCTTGAGTGGGATAAAGCCTGCAGCGTATATGCATCAAAACAGCAGCTTTTCAGAAAACTAATATTTTGGACAGTTTAAATCCTATAAGAATATAGTGAGCAGTGCTATTCCAAAGTGCAGTATGTGTATGTCATGGCTATATCTATCAAACTGCACCTAATGAGAAGTTTGATTTGTAACAGACATAACCTTCACACTACCCATAAATCTTTGGCCATAACAACGTCATGATGGGAATCCACTAATGATTCTGCTGACCTTCACTTTAAATGACTGTAGATAAATACTGTTAAAGGCTACTTAAGGTCACTGACTGATGACGAGCCTTTGTTTTGCTATTGGAGACAAAAGGACATCTCCTCTACTGGACAATTTTTCATACTTCAAAAGGCAACAGACACTACAAGACTTATTCATTAAAATTCAAATGATTGAAAGTTTTTATTTGACGTTCTCAAAAATGTTCAACAAAGTCATGATTTAAAATGAAAAGTCTTTTGGTGTCTATTAGCCTTATTAGAAGCAGCTCCCACCTTTTTTTTTATTGTGCACACACCAACACGTCTGAAATAGATAAAAATGGTATAATGGTTTAGTTAAAAACTGTTTGTTTTATTAAACATAAAAACTGTTAACTTCATATTTACAAATTTAAACTTTAAAGAACTTTTCCAGTTTCCAAAACAGTGTGCATGCTCTAAACCTGTGACAACTCATGTCCAAAGGCCAAGAATATTTCCTTCACTTTTTTTGATTTGTGCAGTGTGATGCAGTTTTATGAAAATGTTTTTTTTTCTTTTCTCTCTGCAAAGTTTAACAATATCCCTTGTACAGTACACTATCAATGATTTTCCTAGCTGAGGAACCTCACCTGCTCTTTTTCTCCAGCTCTTCAGATCAACGAGATTTGCCTTCATCCTCACTGTGCCAAAAATACTTATGGTGGCTGGGCATTTTTCAGGAAATAACAGATATAACGAGCCAAATGCAATGTAAAGATACACTTCACTTTTCCCTCACATTTCACTTGATGTGACTTCAAATGAACACTCACCCACCACATATAGAGAGACAGCACATGGTCCCTGCCAGTTCTACACAACCTGAGGACTTCACAGTTAATTCACTACAGGAACCATAAACCACACAGGGTCCACCTACTGTAGCCGTCTGTCCATACTGTCCACCCTTAAGTAATTCAGCTACTTATGGAGAATATTTGACAAAGCTGAAATGTTAAAAATAAGTAAAGAATTGCATATAAGTTGAAGCATATTTATAATTCAGAAAATCCAAAACGACAAATTCAGTGCTTATTTTAGATGCCATGGAATTAAATTGATTAAACTGTACATGCAGTTCTGCAACCTTGATTAAGGTTGTTACAGCTGAAACAGGTTGTCTTTCAACATTAAAGTGTTGTCTACTGTTCTCTAAGAGTTGCTGAATCATATCATTTTGTCACTTTAAAGGACCATACCTGTAGTTTTGCTTGTTTTAGCCAATTTACTGCAAATAATGCATGAAAATCATATATAGCTGACATTGCGGCAGACCAGTTTCCAAAGCAGGCTGTAGAGTTTTATATTTTTGAATGTGTTTTTCCTACTTTACATACGGTGTTAATATACATTAACTTCAGTACAGGACGAAAAGCTTATGGGGACGTGTTTGGTAGTCCATGAAAGTGAATATCATGTCAACTGCAGATAGATTTAAAAATATGCACCCACATTATAGTGCAGAACTGAAGCATACAGTGTTCATTCTGATTGCCTGCTTTGAGCAAGTGTCAAGTTAATTCCCATACAACAACATACAGAATTGAATGGAAATGAGTGGCTGGCTGGAGGTGGGAAAAACATGTTGAGAAAACGGTCAGAAATAATGTAAAGTACATTATGTGATTTGTAGTAAATAAGTTTAAATGTGCAAAAAACAGGTATGTTACTTAAACACACGCACCTTGGAGGAGTTTTGAGGGTGCAGCAAATTTCTTTACCCTCCATACTGTCCATCCTGCCAGCATACTGTCCCTGCCCTGCTGGAGTCCCACTGAGTGCCTGCCTATCTCTCAATAACCTCTGTAGGAACCACGGAGCCATGGATAGACACGAGTATCACAGCAGGTCCCGCTCTGCAGACCAGCGACCCACTATAGAGCGCCCCACATCTCGCTCGCGCTCCACTGAACGCCCCCACGACTCTTCGCTCATGAGGTCCATGCCGTCTCTGCCATCTGGGAGATCCGCCCCCCCCTCACCTGCCTTGACGAGGTGTGACCCAGATCGGAGACGCTAACCAGCTTAGCACAGAGTCAGACTGGAGTTTTAGTTGTACAATCATTTCCCTGAGGCATAGCTACTCTGGAGGGAGAGATAATTTAAACATTAGCTTAAAACATCAATAAGTAGACAAAAAAAACCTCACCTTTTTTTAAATACTAAATCCCAGTGAATGCATTAAAGCTAATATTATGCTGCTAACTGGGAATATGCAATACTGGCATACAGAGGTCTTGTAACTTACACTATCTAGCTTACTTAGTTAGCCTAGCTACCAGGCTGGCTACCTAATAGCTTCTTAGCTATTTAGATAAGCTAGTTAGCCTGCTGACTTTCCATGATTTTGCATAGTCATAGTGTAATTTGTCATAGTAACAAATTAATCAATAGAAGACATCTTATTTGTGGGGATTTTCCAACCACATATTCTTCTTCGTGTTTTGACCACTGTCTAGCTACTAGCTAGAAGACAACTACTTTGTGAAAATCTCTGGTTCTTTTACTGCAACACTGAGGTTCAAATCAACCAGTAAGATTATAGCTGCCCCCAGAGCAGCTCTACCTCTGCTAAATGTTTGCACAACTAGAACCTTTGTAGAACTAAACCAGTTCCAGTCCCATGAGCTCCCACTCCACCCGAGCCTGACTAACTCACAGAATGAACCAGAAAAAACACATCACTTCCACCTGCCTCCCACCCTCCCAATACCCTGCTTCCCTGCCTCACCTCACCTCACCTCACTTCAACCCACCCACCTCCACCTCACGACTACCCCACCACCCACCTGGCCTCTTTCTGTTTTTGTCCCCAAAAGCACCGGTGCTGTATTTTCTTTACACATGTCCCAGGCACGACAGTCCTGACACTGTAGCTAGCGTGCTGACTCGTTTTCATTTTGAACACACTGCTAATACGCTTGTGTGAGTATAGCAGTGATGGGCCATTTTACTTTGATTTCATTACTAACATCAACTGATGCAGTTTATTCTGTGATGGCATTCTGTTTTTTTGGTTTGTCTTGAGTTGAAGCCTTTTGGGGACAGTCTGAACGCATGGTCGCACTGGTCTGCTGTTTCTGCATTGAACTCTTCTCTCCTTGCAGCTTGATGAGTCGACTGTACATGCGATTCACACCCGGCATCTTTTATTGCAGCTCAGTTCCCTACAGTTGATGTGTCCCTCCACTCTCATGCCATGTGCCAAACATCATTGCTGTGTGCATTGGTTTAATATTGGGAGATACAAGACACTTTGTAGATTTCAAATAATCAGGAAATATGTTACTGTAATATGTAAATGTGAAAATATTTGCATTATGCAAAACAATGTCAAGCTGTACACTGTTTACATGAAGCTATATAACCACTATTAGTACTGTCACATAGATTCAGCTTGAAATTATTAAATAAATACAATGATCTCTCAGTTATGCATTGGTACAATTGCTGTCACTGATTATCTCCAATTGATCAAAACAAGTAACAAGCTAAATTATTAAACTGATCCAACATAAGTTGATTAAATCATGTATCAGTCTCCCATTATAGTAGATAGCTTTACTTTCTGCAATCAAACTTATAGCTTTCCCTTTTTTGAAAACTCCTTTACTTTTCTCACACTATGATGTGGGTGTGACATGGCCAGGCCCTGCATCCACCATCAGATCTCGTCCTAATTTGTGTCTCACCCCACTGTCCACTACTTTTTGTCATGTAGGGCGCATCCTCGTAGTGGATCAGTCCAGACCAGTCCCACCAGTACCCCCATGTCCAGTAGACGAGGACGGCAACTCCCGCAGCTTCCACCCACGGGGAAAGACAGAAGTAAGTCACCTGGTTGTTTTCTATTTGTATTACAGGGTTACTGTCTGTGAAGACACATAAAGACATGTCTATTGAGGGAGGACACCTTTCTATTAGTGCCACTGTGTGTTTCTGTTCAGTATAATGATATAGCTTTTATATGGTGGCCCAACTGATTGGGGCTGAGGAAGAGCTTTGGTTTTACAGCAGTTCCTGACTCTCTCACTTCAATTTTGACTGAGACAGGACGGATTATTATTTGCTGGTGGAATCTTTCAGTAGAAGCTACAGATCATGTATGCAAGGATTTTTCTTTGTTGTTTTATGCTTCATTGGTGTTTACTTTTGACTTCCATCCGTAACATCTCTACTCGGTTCCTTTTCCATTTCTCTCTCAGAAGATGGAGACGAAGGAACAGAGCCTTGTGAAGGTCTGTACCTGAATGCATGGGTTTAGTCTTTCAGACTGGGAGTGCTGGTTGAGCCACACCTTACTCTGAAGGCCAAAACCCTGTCTGCAATGGCGGGGGGGCTGGGTTCACTGAAGCTTACTCTGTGCTCCTTGAACCCTCCCTCTGTTGCAGCTGTTTTTAACGTACAGTTTTGGTGTCCTGTGCTGTCGTGTTGTTACCTGTAGGCCTGTCTGGATCCTGCTATTGATTGTACCAGTGTTGTGTTCTAATGTAGCCTCCCTGTTTCTATGTTTTGAGTTATACTCTAGATGTTTTTTCACTTATTGATTTATTTGAACTATTTGGACTGCTGAGATACTTCACCAAAGCCAGTATGATGCTTTACTTTCTGTATCTACTAAACAGGGTCAACTCGAGGCTCTGAACTGTGATTAAGGTCCAGTAGTTTGAACTTCTACAAAATGACATTTGAAGTCATATTTGTTCCTCAGCACTCCTCTAACAAATGTTATGTGTTGTAGCGACTTGTGAGGTGCACTGTAAGAAGAACAATGATTATTTCACTTGTGTCTTTGAATCAGACGCAGTGAGAAACAAAGACTGTTGTAGCTTTGCAGTGATCGGAGGGAATGACTGGGACAAAGCTCGGGGGGGGGGACCTCAGGCAGATCTGGAGAACTTGTCAAAGCACTCGCAGAACTCTTTCATCATTGTCGGAGTCCATGAGGGCTTTCCCTGTCTTCTGTACAGCCGCCAACCAGCTCTCTCTCTCTCTCTCTCTCCTTTGCTCTCTCTCTCACTCCCGCCCTTCTTCTGTATCTGTGCCATCTTTTTATCACTCTGAAGTTCTCTCTGTCTGGACCTCTCCCTCACTTTGTGTCGCCTTTTCCTCTTTATTCCTGCCCCCAATCTCTCTTTCTTTACTCTGTCTTTGTCAGGCAGTCTATCCGTTCCCACTTCTCTCTCTCTCCTTCTTTTGTTCGTTGTGTTTATGTCTCTTTCTCTCTCTCTGCCGTACCTTTCAGGACAGTGGCAGTGTGTGGGCAGTGGGGGGAGGTATTGATCCGACCTTGCGCTGTAGCTCCCACAGAGCCGTATAGCACTCAGCTTATGTAATGCAAATGCCTCTGTATGTGTGTGCATGTAGCTGGATACATATTATTGCCCCTTGCTGATTACAGAGAAGAGCTGGACTGTTGATAAACCTGCTACTGTTTTGTCTCGCTGCTGTGCTTTCAAAGTTTAGTCCCACTTCACACTTGCACATACCTAATCGTCTTGTGTGTTATCTGTTTATGTGTGGCAACTCCTAAGAGGAAACAAGGGAGGAGCACGGGGCACCTCAACCCCAAAATGATCGCCCAGGTGTGTTTATCACTACAGAAACAGCCTTTTAAACTTGTCCTGAAATACGTTTTTCTTGAAATATGTAATGCTGTTTGATTTTTCCTTCAGAAAAACTGTTCAAGAGTTTAAAGAGTTAAAAAAAGAATTCCATGTTTATTCACAATGAAAACGAATTCAATATTAAAAGTTCAAGCTCTGTTAGGATGAGAGCAATGTACATTACGTGTTGATGTACAGTACATTCATCCACAGGCTTGAATGAACAGCCAGAATGTTGGCAGAAACTGGAGTTCCCCACAGTTTCCACTTCCTACTTTCCCATCTGTTTATGTGGCGTGCTTCTCTCCTCTGACTGTGTGGTGCTATTACTCAACGCTGCCATAGCCGTAGTGCTGGCTGACTCAGTGGATACTCTGTGTAAGGTGTCCAAAAAGCCACATTCTGTTTTTAAATCGTCTGTAATCATTGTGCTCTGAGTGATATTCTGCAGGCCAAGATTGGGTATTGTGTTATGGTGCAATTAATCGCACATTGTACAGTATTATTAACTAATAGTTCACAGCATTTTTGTGCAGTGACTTTTGTGCTAACTAGCATTCAGTATGTTGGGAAAGCAGTGTGTTTGTGTGATGATCTGTGGGTGTATGTGTGTCTGCGTTTGAGCACATACCGTATGAGTTTCTGTATTAATGTGACTTACAGTAGCAGTATAAGCTTTCAGAGCTCCATCATTTCATGAGCATCACTCTGTCTCTCTACTAGCAGCAGACTGTGAGGAAAAACCCCAAGGCCCACCGGTAAATGGGAGGAAAGGCAAGTCCTCTGAGTAGTGTGATGGTGTGACTTTGCTGTGTGGGCTTTCTCGGGCAACACAACCTCTTCATGTGTAACATTCACTAGCATCTGTGATTCTCTATATTGTGCTTCTCTTCCATCTTATTTACTGTAGCACATTTATACAGTTCTTTATTCAAACTGCCCTTTGTCCGCATTTCATTTATTATATAAACTGAGTGTGGTTAATTGCTACTGAGTTGATTTGGAGTGATCAAATTAGAGAGTTGTATGTAGCTGAAGCTGATGTTAATATGTACAGTGCTGTCCTGATCTCTGCTGGTCTGTCTGTCCTGATCTCTGCTGGTCTGGCCTTCTCTGGCTCCAGTAAGACCCTAATCTGCCCTCTACTTTGATAGAAATTAATTCTGCTCAGCTCCGCCTCACAGTGACAGAGCTCTCCATTTCCACTGTGAAACTTCCAATCATTTTAATTAGACATGGATTATTAAATACATGCACACACATACCCTGTACAATACTCCGTTAAGACTGGCAGTTTCAGTCATATATAACTCATGTTTAGGGTAAAAACTGGACAAGATAAATAATGGTATCTCAACAAATAACAATTTAGTGTAGTATTTCCTGAATTTCACTTTGCTGTAGAAATACTGCAGAGTATAATCTCTTATTTTTTAGACCCTTACAGACTGTTACCTCTGTTGGCCAGCAGATGGAGCAAAGTTCATTATGTTTGATGAGGGGCTGTCCATGATTTCAGTGCTGTGGTGGCAAAGAGGTCTTTTTCTTTCTTACCAATCGTCACCACTGGTCTCTGTTATCACTGCAAAAGACATGCACAATGGTTTTAGTATGTGAAATATGTAATAGAAGGTATTATATAAAAAAGATTCTTTTTCACACATTTTGTGCAGGATCGTATGGAAAGTTCCCTTGATAATCCAAGGTCCCTAAGATTCCTGTAGCGTATGAACTAGTGTGTGTGTGTGTGTTAAAGATATATATATATATATATATTTATATATGTATGTGTGTGTATGTGTGTGCCTTGCTATAGAAGTGACATGGGAGGACCAGCAGCGAGGGCTAAATGGCTCTTTGTCTGATGGAGGGACACAGCCACACCCCTCCCTCACTGACACAGGTTGGTTGGTCTGGGTGTGGATTTCTGACACTTTAAAAGCCATATTTCACTTTGGTAGAGTATTAGACTTTTTTCACAATCAATCACATATGTCCACAAACAGTTACCAACTGACTGAATCTGTCCTGACAGAAAAGTTCACATCAGCCCACATCAGGCACCCAAACAAATGCTGCTAATGGTCCATGTTGTCAAGGCTGTGTGAATGCAGTATATATTATGGCCTTGTGGTAAGTCAGAACCATAACTGTGAGGACTCAATCAGCTAGCAGTGTATCCATCTTCTGCCAGTTGTACTTGAGCAAACTTCAGAGAAGAATCATTTAAAGGCCAGGGGTCACATAAACAAAACTGGACAGTGGATTAACATTTTTAATGTATATCCAGCTTCCGATAGTCATTCATTTTGTCCTACATACCTATTTTAATTGCTGAAAATAAAGTTTTGAGAGGCTGTTAGGTATTGGGGAACAGCTCTCTAAAATGTCTTCTAAAATAACTTCTTGAGAGTCGCCTTAGAAGGACTTTTCATCGCCAAATTTTCAAAGTAAGAGTGAAATTGTTCGTGTGAACAGTGTTTACTATAGAGCAAGGAAAGATGGCTGGTTGTTTCTTATTCGTGGACTCATATAAAGGTGTCAGCCTTCAAAGTCTAAACAATATTCTACCAAAGTGATCTGTCCTTCAGTTTGTGTGGACTCTTATCAGCTGGATTACAGCCTTGCCACAGTCAGACCTGGACAATGTACAGTAGAAGCTGGATGTAGAACAGTAGAATTTGTTATATGTCTTTTTTTAAAAATCAGCAAGGATAGCTCGCTTCATTTTGTATGTGCCTGCAGGATTATTTCAAACGATGATTAATATGAGATTTCCCAGGTCAGCCTATGGATGGCGTCCTTCTGTTCTTCTGTCTCTCCCTCCTTGATGTGGTTTTGCAGTGCAGCATGGAGCTGATGTTTCTGTAGACACTCTGATCTCTTCATCATCACAAAGAGTTTGAAGACTGATTCAGGTTCAATCACAGCACATTGCATTACCCGAAACAAAAGATGCATACTTTT
Organism: Maccullochella peelii; assembly: GCA_002120245.1. Taxonomy (NCBI): domain Eukaryota; kingdom Metazoa; phylum Chordata; class Actinopteri; order Centrarchiformes; family Percichthyidae; genus Maccullochella; species Maccullochella peelii. Next base: position 39,642 of record LKNJ01001271.1, on the reverse strand, counting down.
TATTGGCACATTGCCATACTTTTAACAGATTTAATGAAGTTTTGTTTGATGAGATGCTGTCATCCACAGATGTATTGCAGGAAACGTTGAATTGTGTTGCTAAGGTAATGACACCACCAGTGTCTCGAGGTGCTGTGTTTGCTTTACTGGCTCAATATGCTTCCATGGAAACACGTCTTCACCTCCCTTTGAGGTGAATTAAAACTCACTTATATTTACCTCCTCTGTCACGTGCTGATATGTTATGCCCACAGGGTCTGATCTGCTGTGGTGGCTCTAGATGCCACTTATTTTAAACAGTAATATTGTCAAATGTAAAAAAGACAACAACTGAACAGTATGTCAGTCTGGAAAAAGAAAAGCACATCTGTTGAACGTGCCACCTCAATGGCAAAGACAATGAGTTCCATTTTGTTTTCTATTGTCCCATTTACTGGGAACTACATATTACTTTATTTCAGTAAAACAGAAAAAGATTTTAGACTACTTTTGCTGTTCACATAAGAAACATTAAAGTTAGATAGGAAAGAAATCCCTTCATCAGGATAAATTTATAGCATTTCCTTTCTTTCTCCTGCTATTTGGTGCACAATTTATTAAAAAGATTTTTTTGACATTTGAGAGTAAAAGCACATTCATGTTGCAATCGATGTTTTGTTCTATGTGTTACAGAACGGTGCATGTTATGTTTGATAAATAGCTGTGTCTTGTAATCCCATGTGGGGTGGGCCAAATGTTTGGCATGACACGAAAAGAAAAACACAATAAACTAAACTTTATACTGGGGTATATACAGCTTGTTGGCCTTCTAATGCTGTGCCTACCTGCTGTTATTTTACTGAAGCTTGACAGCTGTATTGTCTAGAAAACCGTCAGCCTTTTTATTAAATCACTGTTCTTCAGAACCATAATAACATGGCAGTTTGTCAAGCCTTAGTAACACTGACCCTGACTCATGCTGGCATTTACTGTTGTGGAGTGGAAGCTGATGTTTTTAGGAACATCCTCTTGTTATTTTACCAGCTCACTGTCTATGAATCACCACTTGTAGCTGTTTGTAAAGCTGGGATTAACTTGTTGTTGTGTCCTCAGCTGGGATCTGTAGTCTTGGAATAATTCATTCAGGCGCTGTTGGATAAAATACAATATGTTAATACCATACAGTATTAACCCACAGAGCACAGCAGACTTTCCCACACTGACTTCCTGTTCTGGTTTGTCACTCCCATCTCTGTCTTAATACATCACTGTCGTATCCTGATGACCTACATGATGCAGCTGAAGCAAGGAGAAAAAAAAATCATAATTTGACTCTCTAATGAGATGATGTTAGCTGCCACAAAGAGATGAAAGCTGGTGAGGCAGATGTCTCGCATTGTCTTTTCATTCATGTGACACTTCATTATTCACCCTAATGGAGTGCTAATTGAGCTAAATGCTAATTCTGTGTAAGGGCGTATGAAAATGAAGTCTGATCAGAGTGTGCTCCTTTTGCCCTCCCAGCTTGTCACCATTGGTTTTGTCAGGTTCAGATTAAACAGGAAGGTTGAAGAGCACAATGGTGGACAGGGAGGGGGGGCAGCCTGACTCTAAGGAGGGGTTACAGACGAACCCACGATCTGGGGTCACGTGGGTCCACCAGTGGTTGCTTACACAGGATCAAAACACAAGTGTCTTGATTGGTGATAGAGGAATGAAATTGCCGTTTATCTTCGTAGAGAAAGACAAGGGAAACAAAATCATCCTCAGAATATTCCGGAGTCTCAGCAGGCCGAGCGGAAGGAAAGAAGGACATGAATAATACGAGGAGGGGGAAAATATGTAATCGGAAGCAACAGAGATGCCTGAAAGCAAGCAGTCGATCTTGTTGTTGCATAACCACCTTACAGAAAGATATTGTAGCTGATGCCTTGTGTGTGTGTGTGTGTGTGTGTGTGTGTGTGTGTGTGTGTGTGTGTGTGCGTATATATGTGTGTATATTTGAATGTGCACTCTTGCACTGTACTCAGGTCACGTCGATATTCTCGTGGATTTCCATGTTTTTTGCTGAGACTTTGTGAGGTAGTCAGCTCTCTCTTTTGTGTGCTCGCTGCTCTGTGCTTTCAGTTTGTGTTGTTTTGTAGTTTTTTTTTCCTTTCTTTCATGTTATTTTTCCAGGCTGTCTCCCCACAGCTGTCCCATGCAGACTCAAGTGACATCCACTTCTCCTTTTACCCCCTCCCCCTCCCCCTCCCTTCTCCTATCGCCTATCCTCAGAGGTCTTGAGTTTCTCTCTGGTTCAGAACATTAACATCTCTTTACTGTTTCAGCTCTTTTTCCTTTAAAGCACAGAACCTCACCTTCCCAACCTTACCCCCCCCCTTTCTAATTCCTAATAACTAAACTCTTGGCCTCTACCTCAGCCTCGCACCCTCCTGCTCTATTTTGACTTCTCACCGTGCCCATGGTGGAGTTTGTGTTCTTGGTGTACTCTATGATTTTGTTTGTGTGTTCTGTGCTTGTTGTTGTCGTGTCGTATTGTTGTTGTGTTGTGTCCCCCCCCCGACCCTCCATCCTCTTCCTCCTCACTCTGACCCTCCACACCTGGCATACTCTCGGTGATCACGATGATGGCGTCGCCCTCCCTCCTCCCCTCCTCTTCTCCTCTGTCTCCCCCCCTTACCCTTCGTGCATCCTCTCACATCCATCTTCCTCTCCTCTGTCTGTGTCTGTCCATTCTGTGATGTGATCCCAGAAGACACGGACTCACCAAGTTGGACGAACTCAGGTCTGTCCCTTCTTCTTCTTCTTCTTCTTCACCTTCTGTCTTTTCTGACTCAGCCTCTTCTTCTTCTCCTACTTTTATTCAATCTGTACGTCTTCCTGGCTT